>VWPU01006480.1:0-160240 GCA_013398955.1 Callaeas wilsoni
AGGCCCTTCGATAAATATAACCATTCTTTATTCTGTTAATTTTGTCTGGCCTCTGTTTTTAGGTAGCCCCAAAAGGCATCAATATGTCAAGAGTATGGCTTTACATGTTAGAAATTCAAATACTTTATCAAAAATACCTTTGACATGTGTAAACTTCCTCTAATGAAAGATATTAGATACTTAGAGACTTCACACTTTAATTTTAATGTTTTTCAATAGACCTCCTATGGTAATAATTGTCCCATGCTACCTGATTGTTATCAATGACAGACAAGAACCATTTTTGTTGTTGTACAATTAATAGCAACTTGTGTTGCTACTCTTCATTATATCACTCTAATACTTACAGATTGTATGGCTGTAAAAACATTCCATGAAAATCCAAAGTCAATATCAGATGATCCCCAATATATTTTCTTTCCGTTTTATTATTCCAGCAGATAAATTGAACAAATTTTCTTGTCCTTTAAGGCCTTCTGAAAATTCAAAAGCAAAAAGTATCCTTTTCTGATTTTGCTTCATACACTGTCACTTTCATAATAAAAAATTTGAAGGACTTAAGTGTTTGTGACACACCACTAAGACTGATGGCTTCAGAGTCCCTTCACTTATTGATGTGAATCACCATTGAGCAAGACACATCAGTTTTAAAGCAAGGTAAGCAAACAGGAGAATAAATTTATCTTACCAGCAAAAGACACAAACTTTTCCCTTGTGAAAAATATAGTGTCAAGGAGAAACCCAAACACCTGGGAATGCTGGCTAGAACATAGAGTTGTTAGCAAGTACAAGGTCAACATAACACTTTATTTTTTCATTTTCTATAGGTGAGAATTTTTTTCAGACTGTTCTGAGGTAGCTGAGAGATGCCTCTTTGCTTTTCATTCTTGACCTGAGGGATTTTGTTTTGGGCACTTCTCACTTCAACATATAGTTCTCTTTTGCATTCACAGTATCCCTTATTTTAATGAATGAATGTCTGTAAGAAAGATTTTGAGGTGCTGATCGGGCTTACTGACAGGATTTCCTTTGAAATCTTAATTGTTGACTTGCGACACAGAACAGTTTCCATATTGAAGGCAAACTCTTTTTGACAGCTTTTGATAGTTTAAAATGAATATTTAGTATTGTTTTAATAGCTGAAACTCAACTTTTTAAATAACTGCTAACTTATTCAACACCAATTTGTTTAATACTATGTAGAAACAACCTTTTTTCTTAGAGTTCTGCATATTTTCCCTATGGCAAAAATTTAGTCCTGTTACTTGTGCCTTCTTACTCATACTATAAATAAAATATAGATTCTCATTACATAGGGAAAAGAGGCAAGTTTTCCTCAATTATAGGATTTTGGTGAATGTGAAACAATTTTAGCTTATTTTATGAAAAGAAAAAATACACAGGGAAATTCAAAGAACCATTAAAAGAGCTGTGTTATTTCAGAACAAGTATTATTTTTATTAAACATTTCAATCTTACTAAATTTATAAACGGCATAATTCCAAAAATATTCCCTAGTAACTCATAACTGAGAGAGTACCTGCTTTGTGTGACTTCAATTACAGCAGCAATTTGATATGTGATGTAGAAGACAGTTCCTGACCTAGTGAAATTCAGTCCAGGTGCATGTCCCTTTTCCTGTCTCAACAGAGGGTTTTATTAATTTTTTACAATTTTAGTTTCCCATTTTCTACATAACAAGAAACTTTTACTTGGTTTTCAACTCACTTCATGATTTTTAAAGATTATTAACAATTTCATAACACAATCTCTAAGTGCCTTTTTTTTCTCCAGAAAGATGAACACAAGGCGTTTAGAATAAACTGTCCTGGCATCATGACAATCTGATTTCCCAGCTGAAGATTTGACTCTAATGCTTATTTCTTCACAGACTCTTACTGGAGTCATGTCATTGAAACACATTGAAACACTGTCTAGAGAAGTGTATTCGCTCTGATACAAAATTCATCTGATGCTGAGGAGAACTGAGGCACTTAATTCTGAAGGGTAACACACAGGCTGCCTATAAGACAGTTAACATGGTATTTGAGCACTCCCAGTAAAGGTAATAGGACTGCCTGTATGAAGAGAATTACTGTGCTTAAGCAAACACATTTCACCAGTAAGTTAGTCAAATGCTAGTGTTTAAAAGTAAGATCTGCAAGTGAATGTGAGAATAGTTTCAGTGCTTAGGGCAAAGTTTTTGCGAAGTTTTACTCATTAGCCAAAGAGACATGGATTAATTGGTCAACTGATAGCAAGAGCTGGACCATCTCTAATCAGTACTACCAAATCTAGTGGTAACTGCCCCACTTACTGTAGACTGAGATACTTGTAGTGGAAATACAGTATCTCAGTCAAGTTTCTGCTTTGCACACACTTAGTAGCACACAGGAGCATTTGCTGATTATATACTAATGTACATTCCTTGGGGGTTTTTCTCATTACTTACAACTTTACGTAGGTAGCTCAGTACACCAAGAAAAAAGCCAGATACATAATAACGAACCAATGGAGGAAAAAACAATTCATAAGAGGACATTTTCTTTCTGTTTTCATAGCAGCAAAATCATTCATCTGCCTTGACCTCTGTTAAATCTTTGACATAATCCCATACAACATCCTTCTCTCTAAATTGGAGAGATATGGGTTTGGTGGATAGACTGTTAGATGAATAAGGAATTGGCTGAATGGCAACATCCAAAGCATTGCAGTCAGTGACTCAACGTCTCAATACACATCAGTAACAAGGGATATCCCTCAGGGTTCTGTACTGGGACCAGTATCTTTATTAATGACATAGACTGTGGGATTGAGAAGCAAGTCTGAAGACAACATCAAGCTGAGTGGTACAGTTGAGGATGCCATCCAGAGGGACCTTGACAGGCTTGAGGAGCTGGACAACGTGAACATCATGAAATTCAGCAAGGCCTAGTGCAAGCTCACCATAAGACTGAATAAAAGATCATAAAACTGGTTTACTGTATTTATGACCCAATTCACCAATTCTCTTTATGAGACAAAAGCCACAAAAAAAATGAAAAAGGGCAAATTATCTAGACTGCAACATATAATGAACTTTTATTTGGTGACTAAGTAAATCAATTTGAGGATTAAAAAAACCCAACAATGGATAGGCATGTTCATAGGCCCATTCATAAGTCTATTTATAACTAAGAAATCACAGTTCTTGTGCTGAATTTACCATAGAGGCTTTTCAGAGACAGCTACCTGCTTCCATAAAGATACACATATGGATAGATGTAAATTGCATATGCAGGACACACATATGTAGTATGTTATGAAAACCATACCACTTAAAAAAATATTACTGAGTTTATACATGCAAGACACTGAAGCAGGAAAGTTTGTACCCCATTACAGCTGTGGCAAGAAATTTCAGGCAAGAGATCATTTCAAAGATAACTCAAACATAAATATTCATGTACACTAACAGGAATGTTTGAGTGTAGATAAGTAAATATGTACACTTAATTGTATAGTCCATCACCCTCTGATACTATGCAGGAAAAATTCTGTAACTAGTTGTCAAGAAGTTATTCTGGCAGACATTCAGACACTTATTATACTTTGGAAACTTTACTGAGAAAGGTACTTTCTCTTCCTTCATTGTTTAAACATAAACAATCAGGATTGACAATTCATAGTTTTATTTTACTCTGCAGAGATTATATGTATCCACCTAGATTTTGATTGTGCTTTAAGTCTGACTGAGAACTGTTCTAAGCTGGTGACATTTCATACCTGGTGGGTAGATAATGCCCAGAAGAATGAATCTGATCCTCTCTGTATTTTCTCCAGTTTGCTGCTTCAGGTGGTCTAGATCCAGGAGTAGATACTGAGTCACCCCAGACACAGGTGCTGCATTCCTGAAAAATAAGTACTTGTCACTGAAAAGTTTCAACAGCTATCAACTAAGTTTGCTTTTTTTTACACTAATTTTATATTAGATAGCCATGGAATTGAATTTCTCATGGAAGTATGGCTTGGTAGAGAGGCAGCCTCCTCTTTTCTCCTCTTCTTCTTGTGCAGGGACATTTTGTTTCTTGCTTGCAAAGCAGCTGGTGTTCAGCGTACAGGGTGAAGAGAGATGAGGCAATGGTTGGAAGTGGAATAGAGTTTTGAATGTCCTGAAGGCAAGACAGGAACTGAACAAAGGACTTGCATCCTGTGTCTGACTACTTTAATAAAAACAGCAGCACCATTTCAGGAATGACTCCATCTGCCTTCGTACATGACTGTTCTTTTCTGTCAGGAATGCTACAGATAATTCCTTACAACTTGATATGTTTGCTTGTGCTCAGGCATTGAAGCTGGCTGCCCAGACAAATCTCAGGCTGACAGGCAAATGCCTCAGGAACTTTAAGTGGGTCAGGGAGAAGGTGACTGCAAATGACTGTGTTTTCCAGGTGGATTTTTTTTGGTACTTATTCACAATAATTTCATCAAAATTTTATTTTAAGCATGAATGAAGGTGCCCTGAATCTCACTTCTCATTTGTCTTAAGGTATGTCCTTGTGCTTTTCCATACACCTGGCTATTCACTTGAGTTTGTCATCTCAGCTCCCGCCTCTGTGTCGTCTGGTTGCAAATAAATCAATGTACAAAATTCTTACCTTGGCAATGACACAGATTTTTTGGTTTGGGACAACTTAAATAAAGTTAAGGTGACATTTTATTGCTAATCATGGGATGAGTCTCATAATTCAACATCCAATATTTTATTGAATTTGCATTTTCTTAGTTCAGGAAAAATATTGTTATTCTGAGATAAATACTGTTAGGCTGCAGGATCTACCACAGGCAAGGAAATTATTTTCTCATTTTGATAATAAGACACAAATTAGGTTTTGTTTTCAAACACCATTTAATTTGCCAAAAGAGAGAAGACAAACTCATTCCTACCCTTTGTCTCTCTGCTGTCCACATGCAAACAAAAGATAAACAAAATGACTCCTACAGAACAATAAGTGGAAGGTTTCTAACCTTGGTGCCCGACCTTTGTGAGTAAGACCCGTGCTGGCGATGCTGAGAGAGCCCAGGGCCTGGGGACACTCTTTGCTGGTGGCATCAGTCCCCACACTGCCAGCTGGGTTACAGTTATGGGGCTGGCATGTGGGAACAGGATGGTGGAAAGGCGAAAACAAAAAGGAGCCTGAACAAGTTTCCCTGACACTAAGAAAGGAGGATAACTGCATCATGATGGATCACAGCTGATGCACCTTTTTTGTTTCCCCTCCAGGGTGCTATTGTTCAGGCTGGAGCCAAGCACTGCCAGTTGCTCATCCCCTCTACAGGCTCACCTTGAGAAGCAGACTCCTGGCACACCCCTTTCTGTTCTTGAGCTGTGTCTCCGCTTGCCCAGGCCTCTTTGGCTGCCTTGGTCCAGTGGTTGCTGCCTACCATGGAAACTGTAGCAAAGCCCTAAATTGTCACATTCTGACAGGGAAATTGTTTGCATTTTGGAGTCCATCTGTCCCTACTGAGCTGTCTGCTGTCTTTCTTCCTCTGATCCTAGCTACCACTATGCTTTTGATGTATGATGAGAGGAAAGTGGGAGTTAATTGCCAACTATGGGCATAAACAGGGAGTTCACTTCTGTAAAAGCAAACAGTGTTATGTGCTGAACCTGGAATGTTATATCTGGGTAGAAACGCTTTCTCTGAAAATAGTATTATGGTCCTGTTCTGGCCATTAATAAAATACATGTCTGATCCAGATATCTGACTGCAAGGTCTGTGCTCAATTCAACTGTGTCTTTCCCTCAAGGGGTAAGACATAAACCAGAGGTTTGAGGCTTCAGGAATAGTCTATTAAAGAAACTGAGAGATACAAAGAAGTTCTTCATACAATAGTCTTCAAGAGTTCCTGGAGCAGAAGTGGGAAAATCTCAAAAGAGATTAAATACACACAGCCAGAAGGCACTGTGAAAGTTCTCCTCTGCTTTCTTAAAAAACCTATTAACAGTAAAGTTAATGTGGTTACTTCTGCACCATGTAGATTTTTACATTGCTGGTACAGGAAGGAAATGCTCAGAAAATAGCTAAATGCAAGGAGAGTCAGGCTGAAGAGAAATACATCCTCACTGAGTACTCTGTAAGGCCTGGACATGTTCCATTGCCATCATCCTTTGCTGTTCACCACCATGACTCTCTCTCTCTCAGGTTTCAGCACACTGCAAATAAAAGGTGTAGGGAAAACAAGGAGATCAAGTGAGACAGACTGAAAGCCAAAAGTGCTCACTGTCACTCCCTGGGAGTGAATTTCTGTAAACTCGTTGGGTAACTTCTCTTACATGATCTATCAGATCCAAGGTGTTCCTAGAGGGACCATGGTGCAACAGTAGGAAACCCATGAGTCATGGACATGTTTTACTTTACTAGCCATATGATTCCAGGATATTATGGTCTTCAGATTTATTAATTTTCCTGTTGAAAACTTGTATACCTAATTAATATTATTTCCTTCCTGGCAGTGCCAGATACACAGTTAGAGATAGTGGGGGAAAACGTGGATTGTAGTTGTTTGAAAAATTTCCATTAAACTACTTGACTCCAGTTTCAGCTGTTCAGTGAGTCCCAGACAGGTTTTCAGGAATCATCTTTCCTACTGGGAATGTGATTTCTTTCCTTGTTTAGGCCCCTAATTCCAGAGTCCTGTTCTGAGCAGCCAGCAGACATGCTACCCCCAAGCTGTAGACTTCAGGACTGGGATGATGCTGTGGGCTTCAGGACTGTGACACTACTGTTGGTCGCTCTGGGTGCTTTCATGAAGAGTTTTAAATCTGGGGAATTTTTTCCCTACCTCAATTAAAGTGGAATCAAAGTTCTGTACATTTTGAGCAGTGAGCAAAACTATCTTTCCCATTCTACATCTAACTGCTAACTCTTTTTCTATGTTTCTCATATTTTTTTCTTTTTCTTTTTTTTTTAAAATTATTTTTAATATATGTTTTCTTCTTTTCATAGCTATAATGATTCAGGCCTTCTCCTCAGTGAGCGTCTCTCACAGGCTCTGATTTTTTCTCTCTGTAGGCAGTACTGGGAAGAATCCAATTAAAGCCTTTTTGAGTCCTCTGAGGAACATTCCTTGCCTTCAGTGATTAAGACTGCTTCTGTAAATTTGCCCATTTAATACAGTCCAAGTTTTGATGATATGAACTTTGTTCCCAAGGTTTTAAAAGATTTCTTAGTCTTTCTTTTTATAGTTACTAACGTGATTGTAAGAAATATTCCAATGTCTCAGAACTACCTGTTAAGCCAGCTTCTTTTCTCTTTGAAAGTGAAGCAGTTAATCCTACCAGTAAAAGAAGGTTAAAAGGTATATTGAAGTCTATAAAGCAATGTGGGCCCCACGCACAATTTCTTATTACTAATTTCTAGCTACTGTAAATGTAACTTTCTTTTCTGTTTACAGGAGTGCTGCATACATGCATTTTAGTAAAACATAGAACTTCCATGGAAGTTACCTGGGAAACACAGTATATATTCTGTGAGTAAATAGTTATTAAATATTTTAGAACATTTGGCAGCTATCATACTTAGCATCATTAATACAAATGAATCATCTTGACTCAGAAGCATCCTTCAGAATATACTCTGTAATCTGCCAGTGTGGCAGATTAAGTAAGTGGCAAACAGAAACTGAGGATGCAGTTGCATCTCATGTTATTCTGGAGACAGAAATTATGTTCTCAGCTTTCCAATAAAGATAGGCTATAACAGGGTAGAAGTCTAAAAATTGCAGGCTGCATCTTTAGACTGTGAATATTCTCTCATTTTGATTTAACGCTATCCTAAGGTTTTTACAAACCCTTGGTGCTGAGGGTGCAAATGCACAATACCGTGTGTATTAAGAAAACCGAATTCTATATACAGCAAGTAAGGAAACACTGCCCATGTGGTGTTGGTATTCATCAGTCTGAAATACTTGATTTCACACCTGCAAGCACCAGTAATTGTTCCCAGTGCTGCCTTTCAAACCAAGTTTTGTGTAGCCAGTATATAAGATGGCAGAATTTCAAATAAAGGAGATTACATTCTGCATCCTCTAGTTCCTCCTTGAAAAGAAATGTTGATATAATGCTTTGCTGACAAGAACCTTCCAGGAGGAGGGCATGGGGGACTAATGAATAGAGAATACCTTTTCCTGTGAGAGCTGCAATGTAATGGGCAGAGATATGGGGGTTTTTTGAGGATGGGCTTGAAAATATAAACTATTCAGTGGTATAAGAGATTTACTATAGTTTTCTTTAAATTTCTGAATATTCAAAATTAGACATAACTGTTCGTGGAGAAGTGCTTTGGAGACAGCTGTGTCTTCCTCTGTCTAAAGCTGGAGAAGCCCTTTGCAAGAGTGAAAACATATGGGAAGGAATAAATATGAGGGCACTGTCCTTCTATAAGTCAGCCACAAAATGAGGCCAGCAGTGGAAGCTGCTATGTGCAGATACCTGTGATCCACCACTCTTAAGGGGAAAAGAGAGGTTTGGCTGCTGACTAGAACAGGGCTGAGCAGATGATATTTAGTACAACAGTGCAAGTATAAAAGCCGCTCAGTGTAGAGAAAATATCCTTTCACCATAGCATGAAAGACACATTTCTGTCTTTAAATCATTTAGCAGGCTCACCACAGACAGTTCCACACACATCACTTCTGTATCCATGTGAACAGAGATACACTTCTGTGAAACATGATCTTCTCCCTCAGTCCTGACTATGACTTGGAGTCTGTGTTCACAAAAAAAATTGGTCATGGTATGCTGATGATGGAATTGAAATCTCATATTTGTCACAGTAAGGATTTCCATTCAAAATACAAGGAGAACCTCAGCGTGTGTGTAACCCTAACTCTAATCCTAACCCTAACCCTAATCCTAACCCTAGCCCTAACCCTTACCCTAACATCTACAGAACTGAAATAAATGGTTTGGACAGAGATTCATAATTTCTATAAATGTCACAAAGGGCTGAAGGTTACAATAGATCATCTTTCTTAGACATCTGTCTGGATTACAACCCAGAGGTTGAAATAAACCCACTGGTGTTCAGCAGCACTCTGGAACTTCACTGCGCAGTGTCTGCAACCTATAACTGCAATTCATGGGCAGGGAAAAATAGGAAAGGAAGATAATAATCTCAAGAGTTAAATTATATTTGCAGGAGAACGTGTGCTACAGAAAACAACACTGTAGCCCCATTGTTTAGAATACATATTTCTCAATATTCTCCAGGTAAATATTTTCTGCATAGGACGAATAAAGTATAGTCTTAAGGAATGAGCATGTCAGAGACTGTTGCCTACTTGTAAGGGTGTCTAAGGGAGAGGATAACCTTTCCCAGATATCTATATAGGAGCATAATCCTCTTGATGGAGAAGAGGATCCCTTCTCTAGGGAGGATGAGCATGAATTTTATTCAACCTATTGTATAGGTTGAAATTTCGAACTGACTGTTCGGACCAGATAAGGCATCATGTCACAGTTCAGAAATCTTGGCTTAGGTTCAGTAAAATAGTTGTAGCTGAACCTTCTCATCTGCCCTTGCTTGTCAGGTTCCTCTCTGACAAGCAGCAAAGAGCTGTCACCAGCTCTGGGCTGGCCAAATGCTCCCATTCAGAAACTGAGTTAAAATGCCATAAAAGCTGTCACTGGGGTCTTCACAGGCTCTGTTCCAGGTGAAAGCTTTAATGTCTTTTCAGGTTGTATTCCTCTCTTGTGGAGATGAAGGGAATGACAGTTTAGTTGCTCAAACTGCAAGCCAGATGGCTCAAATGACACATAAAAAATGAGACTATAAAAAGCTCTCCCTCTCCTATGGTGATTTTTAATATTTAGAAAAATAAGAATATTTTTACTTTATTGACTTTTTTCTCTGTAAAATATCAATTACAGACTATTTGTTCCTATTTTCTTAATGTTATCTCAGTAGAGATGGAAATAATTGTCTTCACTATCAGATTTAGTGTAGTGCATCCATACCGTATTACAAATCCTGTACGTGTATTATACAGCAAATAGATAGCTATTGTGGATCCCTATTTATTGTATAGTGGGTATTTTGGATCTCTCAACCCAAGTGTGTCTACAGGTAAGAAGAAGCAAGTTCCCTAGGAACAAGTTCCATTCAGTATTTCCGTATTATACCTATTGTATATTGCTACAATAGTTAGAAAAGAAACATAGTCTTGGTACCAAGAGAAAAAAAAATATTTAAAAATATTACATATCTAAATTGGTTGGGATTGCTCAAAGACACTATTGAGATTGATTTTAGATCCCAGAACAAGCTTGTTATGCAATGGCATATTTTGAGGCTGAAGGGAAACTGAGGTCCCATATATCGTAGTCTATTTTTCTCCCTGAAACATACATAGTCCTTACTCACTTTGTCTTAATTCTTGTGGGCTCTATGCCACCTTCTTCATCAGAGTCAATTTATATAGCATTTTTCAGTTTTAAAACAGTAGAGCTTATTCCTTGCATAGTTAAGAATAGATTCAAAAACAAGGGAAGAGTTGAATTATTGTATGTGATAGAAAGTAACTGAGTTGCATTTGGACATTACCTTCATCAGAATTTCTGAACCCTTTCTGAAGGGAAGAGCCTGAGAAGCGAAGGGGTATTTTACTTCAAAGTTGGACAGGTAGTCTTTGTGCTTGGCTTGAGCACAAGAGCTTTTGTTGGTAAGGTATTGCCACAAGATGTTTTTGTCAAGATACTGCTTTTAGTTCTCAGACTTCATTAGTTCTGTTCTAGTAGTGAGCTAGGGGGAACAGAAATCACTTCCTTCCCCTCTCTATCTTTCTTTTTTTTTCATCCTCCTACCCACTTAAATTTTCAGCTGTCATTTGAAATACAGATGATAATAGAAATTAAACTGTTCTTGGCTAGTCTGCTACACAGCAATGCTGGTTTATAGCTACACATATGTGTGGTTTTTAAACGGAATCCTTCTAGAGAACAAGAAATACTAGACCTAAGAGCTATACAAATAGTATATGAGAAAGTAATACCTAGTTCTCTTTTGTCGGGGTTCTCTGCCTTTTTCACATAGAAAGCAGGAAAAACAGTCCATAGAAGTGTACAGAGATAAGGAAAATGAGAGAGGGGTAGTGACATCCATGTAAGAAGGGAGTAGTAAAGGAAAGACTAAAACTTGCTTGGTTTAAAGCAGTAATTGGAGTTTGCAACACAATAAAAATAAAAACCGAAATAATTTCAAAAAGCCTCCAAAACTAAAGACATCCCACAGATGGTCTCCTTTTCTTCCACAAGTAAAGATTTGTGGGGGAAAAGGGTCAAGAAGATTACTTTTTGCATCCTTTTATAACAAAATAACATGGAAGCATTCTCTCAAACTGAAAGGCATTATACTTAAAAGGAACTACTTTACATCAGTGCATAATTAAACCGTAAAACTCACTGTAATATCATCATTAAAGATACAGTTTTATGGAGCTGTGAATATTGTTATCTGTATAAAATATTTTTTTTAAAGAGTCTTTTCAAAAGAAAGATCAGTGATCATGCTATGGGGCACAAGTCAAACTCTAATGAATGGGACTTAGAAGCACTCCTCCTCTACTAGTTGTGCTAGATAATTTTATTCTTGGGTTTCTGCATTTTCTGCTGTTCCCAGTGTGGTAGTTCCAGTGCATTTTTGATCAGAACTCCATTAACTTTTCTGATGGACACACTTCATTTTAACAATGCAAGAAATGTCTAGGCAGAGCAGGGTAAGTTCACCTGTGGAGTCTTAAACACTACTGAATATTTGATGAGATCAAGGATCGAAATGAGCTTGATATCTTACACTGAAGACCTCAAAACTGTGTTGAATGGGAAAACAGCACAATAACGATTGAATGTCATTTATTATTTGCAATTTTCCAGTCTGTTTCTCTGTGCAGAAACAAAACAAAATCAAACCCTAATCAAAACTTGATGCAGAGACTAGAAGCAATCATTTTTCCATTGCACCCAACAGACTAGCTAAAGAAAACAAATCTTGATTTCTGAATTAATGATGACCCTCAGCATTTGGTTCAGAGTGCACAGTGAAACGATCCATGCTGTGATATTGAAGCAGAAAAATGATTACTGTATAAGCACGAGTGCAACACTGTGTGATCACAGGGATGCTGCTTCTGAACCGACATCATTCTTTTAGAATAAACATACCACAATACCTTTCTGATGGGTCCAGCCTTGGCCAGTGACAGGTCCATCTTGGAGCTGTCTGGCATTGACTCTGATGGACATGGAGGAAGCTTCTGGCAGCTTCACACAGAAACCACCCCTCTAGCCTCCCTGCTACCAAACCTGGCCATGCAGATCTAATACAAACTTAAGACATCTTTTAGACATAATATATGCCCCAAGAAAAATTGCATGCATTGGTTGCAGCAGTGAAACTGAGGCTGACACCAGGTAAAAAGCTTCTCATGTTGTTTTTATCTTTTGTACCTTAATGAAGAAGGTAGCAGCTTTAATCACAAACTGATTTAGAGTCTTAGGAGCATGTATGTCCCAAATGAACCTAACCTAGTAATTATAACATCTCTTACCACAGAATGATCACTAGAGCTTGTTTAAATGCGGACAATAGCTCTAAGTACCACATCTTGGAGTTCCTCTCCCAGATCCCATTCCAGTGAGCAAGACAATAACCAGTGCCTCCAAGGAGGACCTGTGTCTTCACAGGAAAAGTTTAAGGGCATTTAGAAGGCATTTAGATAGTAGGATGATACTAAAATATATGAACATATGTTACAGTCAGTAAAAATGGCAATGGAGATTGATGTTTTAAGAATGTAATTATCAGAACAGGAATTCAGCCACTGCAGAAACTGAGTTAATGCTCTTCTTTCATTGAAATAATGTGATATTTCTAATATTTGAAGGAGTTCCTATCTCTTATGACAAGTGTCATGTGTGGTATTGAAGTTTTTACTTCAAGGCCAACAGTTGTTTCTTGAAACCTGTATCCTCTTCTCATCTCCTTGATGTTACAAGCTGGCAGAGTGAAAACACAGAGGGCAGGAATGTGGTGTCTGAACTATTTTTAAATTTTATCAGTCAAGTGCAATCCTTCTTGAGTTTAAGTAGGTGTTTAGGTTTGCCCTGGAGATTTACTGGGGAAATACATTAACATAACTTGTGTAGGTGTTTGAAAAAAGCTTCCAAAGACCAAACAGATGTTTTTATTTATCTGGAGACTCGCACATAGAAGGATGTTAAAACTGCATTAACTACAGTTAAGAAGTTTAGCATGTAAAAGATTCCATTTATCTGGGGAGTCTTTCCAATTGTGAACAAAAACACTTTGCGGCACGTATTAACTGGTCTCTAGCTCTATACCTCTCGAGCAGGTATTGTTCCATTTGTTATTTCCTACTAGGTTCATCAGCACTCAGTGCATATTCTGGCATCTCTTTCTGTGCTTTCTGTGCTGTCTCTCTCCACATAATGAAGAACAAAATTTTAACAACTCATAATGGGCTTGTACCCATAATGGAGCTGAGCAGAGAGGAGAGGACTTTTCTCCAACTTTTTCTCACTTTCTTGCAAGAAAAATATTTTCTTTGGTCCCTTCAAGCACAATGAGATTTCCTCTGATACATAAACATCAGTATAGCTTATCTGAAAGTGATTTTCTCTAATTTCTTGCCCAAAGACTTGAGAAAGGGAATAAATTATAATAATAATAAAGAAACCTAATATAGAACATCTACAATTCCACACATAGGTTTTAGCTTCATCTGGGCTTTAAGGTTCCTGCCCTGAGAAGCTTCAGGCCACCAGGAGATCAACGCAAGCCATTTGGAGTGACTGAATGTCAGACACCTGGGGCGAGTTGAACTGTGCTGCTTCTTGCAGCCTCTGTGTCTTGAAGGAATACCATGTCTCAGGGAGCTGTGAGGGCTGTGACATGCAGTAGCACTTGCAGTCTCCCCATGGGCCTCTTTTATGTGATCCAGCATGCAAGTATTGTACTATCAGCTAGGCAGATTTGGTATTTCTCCTGTTGGAATGGATGCAAGGGGAGATGCTTAGCTTTGTTTTCATGTCTGAAGTTATGAAAAGTAGCCTACCTAGATTTTAACGTTTTTTGGTTTATTAACTTTTTTGTTAATACTTGCATCATCTCCTCAACTCTTCTTGATCATGTTCTGCCCTATAATAGAGGAGAATTTTTCTTGCCTCTTATGCTACCTCTGCTTGCAGATATCCTTCCAAACAGACTCAATCATTTCCATCTTTAAAAAACTTTGTTCTCTGAATGGCTGCCATGTGCTTTTGCTGTGCAGGACTCACTGTTCCAGAGGCTGAGTACAGCGACATGTAGCGTCATCATCATATGTAGCAGTTCATGAGACTGGATTTGAATGAAAATCAGAACTTGGAGGGTACCTGTATACTCAATGAAAAATCACACCAACAGTGGGTTATATCTGAAAAAAAAACCCAAAAAAACCCTCAAAAAACCAACCAACCAACCAACCAACCAAAACCTCCAAACAGTCATGTAATGGAATTGTTGGTATGAGTGTGCTTACTTCTGACACTTATTATTATGTCTTGATTAAAGAACCAGCAACTGCTAGGGGGAAAAAAAACAGTGGGTATGTATTAAAGTTCATGAACTTCAGCATGCTTTCACCAGCTGTCCTTTGAGCTATTTATTTCAGATTAGATGGCAGTAGTAAAGGTCAAAAATATTTCATAATCAACTTCAGCAATTAAAATCTTTGTTTTGATCTTGAGGGAGAAAGAAAAATCCTTTCTTATGCTCACTTGCTCAAAGCAGTACTGCACCTTAAAAGTCCAGGATGGTTTGTATACTGGCTTCCCATCTTGTTTGCCACTCAGCTGAGTATAAAACTTTTTTCTTTGATGCAGTGAAATGTAGAAATAAGCCTGACAACTAACACTGCACATCTACAGAACTAATGCTCATCTCCTGTTGTGCTGCTTCCAGCACTCTCCCCACAGCATCCTGCTCTTTGTTCTATGCCAGTACCTTGCAGTCTTTCTGCATTTCCAATTCTAAACCCTTTTTGGTCCTCAGCTGGAAGCAGGCCTCGTGAAATCTTCACCTGTGAGGAGAGAAGGTGGGACTCTAGATGTAATCTCTCTGGGCTAAATCCAGATTACAGGATGTAAAGTAAATCTGAATAAATATTAGGGAGTTTTGGTTTGTTTGTTTGGGTTTTCTTCTCTTAAACTGTACAAACTAATATAATTTTAGTTTTGTTTTCTTTCTAATGAAAAAATGTTTATGTTTGTGTAATTCTACAGTAATTTGTAGGTGCCAGCTATATAGTATGTCACCTTAACAGTGAAAGAGATATTGCTTAGTATATTTAGGGATTGTTTGCCAACCTCCAAAACAAACCACCATCCCTCACACTCCCCCCAAGTGAACTCAGTGTTGAAGGAACATGTAGAACTGACAAAGAAATGCTGTAGTGATGAACAGTCTGGGTGATGGAGCAAAATGTGTAAATAAGAAGTAAGTACTATATAAGTACTTAAATAGTGCCTGTAGTATAACATCCCTTTTCTCTTGGTTACCTCTTCTTTCTTACAAGGTAGCAAGCAAGTGCTGAGTGATTGCTGGTGGTAGTGATCTTGTCATGCTTCAGTTAATCTTATTTCTTGCCCTTTTTCTAATTTAGAACTTAATAAACTGAAACCCCACCAGGAATATTTATTCTGAAGCTTTTGACCTCCAATATGTGGAGTTATGCTCCTTATCTCAAAGGAAGAAAACTTTTTACCAATCATTTTCAATGATTTAAGCTCTGTAGTCTTCCTCATTTCGTCGCTTTAAAAAAAAAGAAAAAAAAGAGACAAGAGCTTACATTCAGCATGAAGCCCTTTTTATTAAATTTTCATAAATACCTAGGTATCTTCAAAAGGTCTGCTGGCATTCAGTCCTAGTTCTCCTCTGGGCTATATTGGACAGCTTGGGTCTAAAGTGAACTGGTTTGAAATGGTAGTTTTTCAACATGCAGGCTTTACACTTTTACTGTAAGCATTTCAGACACAAGGCTAATAAAATATTTTTAGTAAATGGCTGTTTGGAACTCTTCCAGTCTGGAAGCACAGTACATTATGATGCAAATACAGCTGCTAATTTTCCTCTACATTCATGCTAGAATAGGTGATATAGAACCAGGTTTAATTGCTGAATGTAATTGACAGCTCTTTCCTGAAACTGAAGAGGGAATTAATTGTCTCTCATTGTTTCTTCTTGCTGTCTAAGCGTATCCTCAGGATTGCAAACAGGTAAAAGAAACTGTGCTGTTGTGCATATGCTTTTCTCTCCTTGTTTCGTTCCCGTCTAACTTTGTGTTGCTGCTTCTGGTCCTTGAGATATGGAACATTCTTGGGATGATAAACAAATTTCTTAACCCTGTACTTCTCTTGAGCGAGTGTGTCTTTTGCTGTACTGATATAAAGTGTGTTAAGTATCTGTGGAAGGGAAAGCAGCTTCATTTTTCTCTTGGAACAAATTCATTGACTTGCCTCTAAGAAGCAAGCCAGGAGGAATACTGAGATGCAGCAGGAATGCAACAAACCTGATATACTGCTAAACAGTAGCTATTAGCTGGGAATATGGTGAGATACTTACTATTTCCTCTTAGGAGAAGACATTTGAAATGGAAGTTCTTATCTGCATCATTATGTGTAACAGCCATGGCTAGCAGTATTTTTTTCTAACTCAAGACTTCATCAGTTGCTTCTTAATCCTTTTAATATTTTCTACCTCAACAATATTTTATATTTGCTGTTTAATCTGCCTACAGTTGTGGTTTTCACTAGAGAGCTAAAAACCATGGCTAGAGAGACAGTATTTAGTTATTAGTCTCAAAATAATTTGTTATGCAAACACAGGCTTTTTTAGTATTCCAAGATTTGATGATGTCAGTGGACAGCATTGCTCTTTATGAAGTTATAGCAATCTCCTCTCTCCTTTTTAACCAGTGTGCTATTTCAGGTTATGTTTACAAGTACCTTTCCATTTGCAGCTAAACAGGCCAAGTTTTTTCTGCATTCACAAGTGAGAGACTATCACTATTCACTGAAAGTGACCATAATTAATATTTGCTATTTGCCTAAGCAAGACGATTTGAACTTCATAACAATTCATTATAAACGCATGAGAATGTACTCTCTTTAAGTCTTACAGGTAAGACAGATGAGATGCTGCTAAAATATGGTAGATGGGATGCTGCTTTGTACATTGATCTTTGTATTTAGTCTTCCTACCAGTTAACATGTCACATTGAAAAGAATTTTAGAACTAGATGGGAAAGCAGAGTGTTTGTTTAAACAGAGATCTCAGCCTTACACAGGATATTTGAAATACTAATAATATTCACCTGTGGTGACTGTATTGTCAGGTGGGGCTATTAAATGTTGATTGACCTCAGGGCAATGGTGCAATTAACGTCATTCATAAATACTCTCCGTGCAAATAGTCCTGAAAGAGAGGAGGTAAAAGATGAGGAAACAGCTGAGTGGTCTCTCTAGAGCACCAGTGTCTGTGAGGGGGATGCAGAGATGTTCTGCAGCAAAGGTTGTGTGAGGGTATGTATTAAAAGCAGTTGCTCATCTTATTTTAAGATATCAACTCATGGTACAGCTTTGCTCTGGGATTTTCAATGTGCATTACTCTTGTGAAATGTGTTATTTGGTTTCTTGGGTGGCTAGTGAAGATGCAAATTTTTTATGCATTTTCTGGGATGAGGTAGGTGATGGGGAGAGAAAAAGTATGGGAGTGTAGGGGTCTGAAAGCCCTCTTATGTTAGCATAAACTGGTTATAAATACTATTAAACTCCACTGATACTGTGTTTAATATACAGCTGGAAAATGAGGTATCTCAATACCAAATGCATCTCTTTACGTATAAATGAGTCTCAGTTCTTGTATTTCTGTGAGTGGAGGAATAATAATTTTCATTGATGCATGTTTTGAGGTAAAATTGTAACTTTAGTTTTATGTTGTAAGCTATACCCAGACACTACTAAGCAGAAGAAATTGGGAAAAGTAAAAGTTTAGACAGACCACAAGTTTACAGAATTGCAGGACATCTTGAGTTGGAAGGGACCCAGAAGGATCATTGAGACCAACATTTAGCCCTGCACAGGCTATCCCCAAGAGTCACACTACGTGCCTCATCTGCGACTTTAGAACTAATAAATGTAATTTAGAATGTTTTGCCTGTTATGCTGTGAGGGAAAAAAAAAAGTAGGCAAAAATTAAAGTGAATTAATGGTGGTTATGTAAATAAGGAATGTTAAGCAGGACTTGTAGCAACTGAAGTCCAAGAAGAAATTGATTGGGAGGGTGTTTAGCATATGGCAAATGAAATATCTTAGAGATTTTAAAGTACTCTTCAATTGGAAGCACAACTGTGAAAACAGAGAAATGAAGGAAAACAAAGATCGCCGTTGGGGAAAAAAAGTTGATTAAAAGAGCCCCTCTTGGGTTCTTTTTGTATTTGTTTAGAAATTCAGTTCAATCCTTTGGAAAAGACCTGGATCTGTAGGCTGGAAATTGCTGGGAAAGGTGGATTTGAATTTTTCTCAAGTGTTAAATTGATAGATGTGTTCTGGTTGCTGACAAAACACCTGTAAGAATAATACATATTTCATTGGGGATGGGAGAGAAGCTAGAAGGAAGGGAGAAGTGTATAAAATACCCAGAACTAAAAGGTTTATAGCACTTTGATGTGTCTTCTCCAGATTGTGTTACGGCTTGCTCATGTTTTGGAAGTGTGAGGGTCTAAAGGGTCTAGTAAAAGTAAATTTGTGTAATTTTAAAATTATATACAGCTGAAAGATCAGCTGTTGAGCATATAAATCTAAATCCTGATGAAAGAAACTGGAGCACACGGAGATTCCAAATGAATCATAAGTGAGCTTCAATAAAAAAGAAAAAACAAAAATCAGGCCTAGTTTCTGGTGTGGATAAACACAGAAGAAATGTGTGCTTAACTCTCAGATATCACCAAATTCCTCAGTTGCCTCCAAAGGAGTTGAAAACTTGTACCTTGTTAGATGTCTAGTCATCATACCACGAGACACAGTATTGGTTTTTAGTTCTGCTGATTACAGAACTTCTCGAGTATTTTATCCAGAAGCTTGTGACAGACTGTGCCCAGAGGCAGGTTGCCCAACCTGTTGTGAACTTAAATTCTTGCTCTCAAAAGCACATAATTAAATGCATATCAATCTGACGTGAGTTCTTCTAGGCAGAGCTTTTTCTGAAAAACAGAGCATTTGCCCCTTCCTGGAAACAGGCCTTGTTCTGAAACAAAATTTAAGCAATAACTAAAAAGACACTGAATAGATCTGAGCACTTTAACTTTTGTAGAATAGCTTGCTGTCTCTTTTCCTTCCTGATTATAACCAGACTAACCTCTGGGGGAAAGGGTCTGAACATCCAGGGAACTCGCATAAAGAATACTGAAGCTCACATAAAGCATACTGAAAAGGTCACCTTTTGTGTAATGCTGGATTGTGTAATTCAAAGGATGCAGTTCATAGAATGGCATTCAAGTTAGCTCATCATAAGGACTGTTTTCCATCAGTTTTGGAGAAAATAGTCCTCCCAAAGGTATTTTTCATCTTTTCCTTTCTTTTTCGCTCTCCAACATACGTGTTAGTTTGGTGTGCACAGTTTTAGAGTTGTGCCACATGGGGCAGCCTCATGTTTGAACAATGGGATGGGTTTATTTTTATAGGATATATAAAACTTTGTCCTATTGCTGTGAGCTAGAGTGAGAAATTCTGTTATGAGCAGGTCACAGACAGCCACGTAACAGCCAGTGTATACTAATGAAGTGGGATTCTTCTTACATTAGCTAAAACAAATTTTTTGATTTACCATAGTGTTCAGTTAGACATTTCTATAAAAACAGTAGAAAACTCAGAATAGTTTTAAGAGTTCCACACCTGGTATTATGGTTTTCTTCTGACCTCCTGACAAGGAGTAATTATATAGAAGGGACAATACAGGTTCAAATCATTGGACCAGTCTGAGTTTTGTCGTGCTGTTGATGAAGCAGGGGATGGTGTTTGTGTGTTTCCAGGAGAACTGACATGTGAAACTCAAAAGGTTTGGGAGTTCACCTGACATTTTATATCCCAATCTCTTTGATCAAAGAATCTGACTCAAAACTCTCAGAATAAAATATTTTCTCCTGAGACTTTCAGTGATCTTCAGAGGCTACAAAAGTAGCTACACTTCCTGTATTTTCATGATTTAGGAGCTCTGAAGAAGGCAGAACTATGTTGTTGGGTTTGGGGAAAGCACAGAGTAGCAGTAATACTGTTCCCTCTAGTAAACTCCAAAATTTTCTGCAGTTAAAGTTCAGGAAAAATTCTAGTTTTGTTTTAGCAAGTAATTGTATTCCATCTGTCTTGGGCTCAGCAAATCAGAACTGACACATAAAACTATGAAATCTATTGATTCTAAGGTGTCTGGTGTATTAAGAATCTGGGAAATGAAGAATATTCCTTTTATGTAAGATATTATTAAGCATTATTCTTGTCATGGATGTTATTAAAGATTCTAATCTTGGCTCAACCAGGCCCATAACTATTAAATATTGAGACGAAAGTTTTGTCCTTAGCCTAGGTGTTAGGAACGATATGGCTGAAGGACAGGGCAGGAACCGAAGTCTGACTCGCTGTTGGAGCACACTTATTCCAAGGAGAAACACATGTCAAAACACTGTTGTCGGGCATCTAGTGGCAAGTGGTTTTTCCAACAACGTATTTGCACGTGGAAGGGAAATTTCAGTGTGACTGTGAATGTTTCAAGGCTTCAAAAGCCTTTCATAGTTCCTCAATTCAGCCATTTTCACATGCTCAGTAATTTCCCCTTAAATCCTGCTTTTCTGAGTGGAACAACACTGTTTCCAGGCAGACTCGAAAAAGCTCAAAACCACAAACAAAAACCACACACCCCCAACTCAAAGGATCAGTCATCTTTGCTTCTCAAGTAGAGAAAGCTACCTTTCCTTTTGGAAAGAAACAGTGAGCTTGCTTTTCAAGGGTCAGCTTGCTTTTTTTTCTTCTTTACTCGCAACACTTCATGTGTGCACAACTAAATCAAACAGTTGTAATCCTCTATGTAGAGCAGTATCTGCTTCCAAACTTCTTGCAATTGGTTTTGTGGGGGCTTTTTTTGTTTGTTTCTTATTGGGTTGAGAGCCATGTTAACTACTTGGAGTGTTCTTGGTGTTAGTAATGGGATAATTTATATTTTAATGAAGGAGAGTTGCTACAAAATATTCTAGTGGAGACTGGGAGCATTTCTCTCTTGACTTTTGTCTCCTTGTGGCACTCTGAAAAGTGGTTTTTGCTGTCCAAATCCTACAGTGTGTGCAAGAAATGCTGTTCCTTTCATCAGAATGTGACGTTGGTTTGCACTTTTTGGACTTAATGACTCTTTTTATTTGTCTGAAATACATAACTGGGTATGCAGTGGAAACAGTACATCTGTTTTTCAAGTACAACTTTACAAATCAAGGTTACAGGCAGATGCTTTGATTTTTATTATTTTATTCTCTTTTGTCAATATGGTGAACACTAACAGTGGTAAAAAACTTTTCTTTCCTCTCCCAGACCCTTCTGGTAAAATAAGGTTGCTCTTGCAAGAATGCTTTTTATAATTGTCCAACTATTGCATCATCTCTACAGGTATACAAGATCCTAATTTTAGATATACATCACTTTTTGAATTGCTTAGTTCAAGGTAAAGTAAAAACTCTGGATACTTTATGACCTTTTATCAAGGAAAAAAAAATTTGCAGTCATGTCTTCACACCTCGGAAAAGAATTGAAATGGAAAGCACAAGACACTGGAAAATGAATAAAAATTAAAACCTCAAAATTTGTTCTGAGTGTAAAGCAATGAGGAATGGCAAGAATCATAAGAGCAGGAAAGATTTAATTTTGAAGCTAAGACATTTGCTGCTACATTCTTCCCTGAACTGCCCTATTTTAGTATATTGCTAATTTTTATATCCAGTCACATTGTTGTCTGATTTGATGTATGGTGTTAAAGAACTTCTGCTGTGCACGAATATTGTGCTAAAGCTTAAAATTCTCCAACCATACACCTTATTAGAAATTCAGATTATTTCTGCATAATTTACTGTGCATATCATTCTGCATTTTCTCATGACATTGTCAAATTGCAGGTTTACCATTGTAAATATTTTTGTGATTAAAACTATGCTTTTCTAAACATTTTTTATGATCTGAACACTTAGATGTCTGGATTCTTGTCTTAAACACCCTACATTTATTTTTCACATTTTCTTTAAGTTGTAAAATATTTTAAAATGGGACAATGAATTAGACATGGCATTTTTTTGGGCTAATTGTTTCTAAGTTAATAGGCATATATATCAGTATAATGATGCCCAATGAGAACGTGCTTCTCTCTCACCACTCCATAAAACATCTTCCAAAAAAAAGGATTTTTCCTTATTACTTGCTGTGCAAAAATAATAAATTTTATTTCTATATCATGCTACAGTGGGGATCAGCACAGAGTAGATGAAATGAAAACACAGGAAAAAGTTCATGTGTATGTGTAGTGGCTTGGTTCTCAGTATTGTTTTGCCAAAAAAGGGGCAGAGGCACAATATTTAACAACCTTTATCTTAATTTTAAAGCAGAATATCAAAAAAATCACCCCTTTCATGAATGTTTGCTTTCAACTGACTATACATTTATTGAACCATTTATTGTGTTCTGAGTTAAAGCTCATTGTAGCTTCAGTGATGGTGTAAATCTCCTTTAGCAGGCACAGATGAAGACACCGAAGAGCTGTTTTGGCAAAGCCAGCTGAGAGGTGTGGTCAATAGCAGTGCTGAATCCTCCAAGAGGGTAAAAAAAAAAACTAAATTCAAAAGATGAGTTGAAGTGTGTGATAATTAAAAATAGCTTTTTTGACATTCTTGGATGCTTCAGAATGAGACAAAAAAAGCTTAGTTAATAGAGCACTTGTTCTTGTCTCTGCCTTTTAAACAGCAGAGTGCGTATAATATCTTATTGTTAGACTTCTGCACTTAAAGACAAGACAGAATTCTTTGGCTGAAGGCTAGATATACTTCTAGAAGGCCACTAACATGCATTTAGTTTGTCTGCAATAGCAGGAAATGTTTCTTAACGTTTAGGTTTAAAGCGAGATGAATTGCTTCTTCGGGATGAAGTTGAGCCCATGCTCTCAATGGTAGAAATCTGTTCCTTCTGGCATGGAATATGGAGCCTTGGAGTGGCCTATCCAGGCTCAATCATACAGTTCCGACTTCTTCACTCGTGTTTACTGCTGGTAGAATGGCTGTGTGACGAATTGATGGTCATCTGGCAAAGGAAGGGGGAAAGTACACAATACTGTCTGTCACTTTGCATTCCTCTGCTTTTACACAACTGCTGCGCAACAAAAGGCAATTTCTGTTTTTTACCCACCCTCTCTTTCTGCCCAGTCCTACTGTTAGGTCATCACATGTTTGAGACATTCGTCTGTTGGAGAGGAAGCTGTGGTATAAGATACTTGGGTTCATTACAAATTCAGCACAAGTTTCAGTAAGTAAAGAAGGTGGGCTGTTAAGTCTTCAAATGCAAACCCATCACAGCTATTATCAGAGTATGTCAGGAATATTTAAAGAGAATGGGTTGGAAGTAGATTTGTTTGAAACATTTAAAACTCTCCTGAAGCTTGGAAACCTACACAAAGAAAGTATTCTCTGAGGGACTGACATGACCTTGCACTTACTCAGAGTATTTTGTAACAGCACTTACCATGCTATTTAAATGCTATTATCTCTCATGACAGTGGCATGTCCTTTGTATTGCTACAGCAACAACAGGATAAAATACTGGGTTTTGCAGTTGTTTAGCACCATCAGTGACTCACACTGGTGTTCCCTGAATAAAGTAGACAAAGAAAATTCTTTCTTTTCCTCAAATTACTCCTTTCTCTTATTTTTACACACCAATTTAAATGTAATTTCCAGTTCTCAACATAAATCTTTTGGCTCTGTGATTCCACAGTAATTTCTGGAAGCGGAGCCTTTCTCTTTGCCAAGGTACCTGTGCCACACAGGCCTTGCAGAAGCTTTGGTTGGCAGGAGAGGGCTGGCTCTGGGCTCTGTGGTCAGAGCATGGCCGGCCCTCAGCCCAGGCCAAGTGGATGAGAAGTTTTCTGCAAGAGTGGGGAAGTCGAGTAGTCTGACAGGGGGTCTCCAGGTGCTTGTGACGAAGGGGTTGGTTTGGCAGATTCAACTCTTGTTAGCCCTCTCTTGACATCTCCTCGGTTTCCAAACCCTGTTGGCAAGAAAGATTAGCCATTCTCCTGAGTGCCTGCCCTTGCAGCAGCTTGGCTGCCTCCTTTCCCGGGAGATGGGGAGACAAGCACAGGGGCAGCACACAGCTGAGGAAGCTACTCCCCTGTGGCCCTGGGTGAGGATGTAGGATGGATTTCCTGCACAGCCTGTGCCATGGCTCCAATAACTAGACGAGTATATGTCTGTAAACAGTGACAGTGCAGCTGTCACTGCTCATTAGCACTTCTGCCCTCCTCAGAAAATGCTGGTGACAAAAAAACCTAAATCATATAATCAGATTTGAAGAATAAGTTGCTGCGTGCAAGGATGTTATTGACTTGATTCACCTGACATAAATACAGACATGCCTTAAACTGATGAACTAAAACTGTTTTCTGTTTTTGAGAAGAGGCTTGAATTTCTATATATTCTCAAGGTTATCTTGACAAAGGTTATACTGTTTGTTTGTTTTGAGAAGACAAAGTCCCTTTTATTTCCTCCAAGATCACCTGTGGACAGAGTCCTCTAATAAGCAACCCCCTGCCTTCTCTTTCAAAGGGATGGCTAGTAGCAGGAATGTTAAATGGCTAAAATTTCATTGTGTTTCCTATAATTAGGTAGATTTGAAAAGCTTCTTCAGAGGAAAATACTCCAGCTACCAATAAAATATGATTTAATACTGGATGTTTTAATTCTTACTTATTCAGTAGTATTTAATTTTATTTTTTATTAAAAATTGGTGGAAACCAGGTTGCGGGCTACAGACAGCTAACCTTCTTTGATGTACAAAAGTTTTCTATTCTACTTACTGCAGATATGAATTATAACAAATTTTGCCTATTTTTATATGTAGATAGAGGAGGCAAGATGGATAAGAGTACTTTGTAGTAGACACAGTTTACTGCTTGCTAGAAAACTTTATTTGAAGCAAATGGAGAAAGACCAACAACATCTTTTTAGTGTTTTACTGAATATTTACTATTATAAACAGCTTTTTTTTAATGATATCAAAAATTTTCCACAGCACATGTGCATTTACACTGTTCAAGTACATCATTCCTCACATTACAATCAACAGTTCCTGGCCATTAATGGAATTCTCCTGGGGGAAAAGTCTGTTATTTCTTTGATGGGAACAGATCTTTTATCAACGATGATTGCTAATATAGTTGAGGGAGACCAGAGAGGCTGTTAATTAATCTGTTTGGGTGTGCTTTAATGAAGTTATCAGCAAAGTACCTCTGTGAACGTTCCTTTGCAAAATAAAGCTTGCAATAAATATGAAATTAGATTTTAAGGGAAAAAATGGCATTTACCTGCAGATGGATCACAATGTTTGTGAGCACAGGTACATTTGTTAGTTTAACAGCAATCTTTAATGGGATTCATGCAAGATAATTTTTATTTTAATAATAACCATTACTTTTGTTGGTACTTTATTTTCCCCTGTCAGATTTTTCAGCTGTTGGTATTTTTTGACAAAGGGTATCTTTGACATGAAATTTACTTTTGTAAGAAGTATCTATGCACCATTACCAGGTGCTTCAAGTTTGTCAGCAATAAAATCCCTTTTTAACAGACGTGATCTATTTAACACAAAGGTTGTATATACATCCAACATTGGCAAGCTACTGCTGGTACTAGCTGAGGTTGTGCTATGTAATTTAGTTGCATCAGCATGTGCCAAGCACTAATTACAGAAGCCTAATGAGGGATGGAGTGTGTAGGTCTGGGCTCCCACCTGACCTCCAAAGTACCATGACACTCACCATATTTCGTATTACGAGTGACCTTTCATCATAGCTATTTACCGTTTCACCACTCTTTATGTTTCACAAAAACAAAACACAACTATGATTCTCTGCAGATACCTCATTAAAATATGAAATGTTAATGGACTTATTAGCATCTCCTGTTAGTGCCACCCTCTAACTGGTGATTCCCCATGGAGAGTTGCTTTTTGGAGAGAGGACCCAAATCTGAGATACAAATGTTTTTTATAAGATCATAGATGTATAGCTATATAATTGTCTTTTATAAATAGTAGATGAGGACCCAAAAGGTTTCCAGCTTGAAGATATCTTAAGATGAACTGTTGACCAGAAGGGTTTTCCACAGAAATTCATATTATATGACTAACATATTAACTCTTTTGCTAAAAAGACCATTAAGTACTGCAAACTTAAAAAGGTTTTACACTTTTAAAAAAAAAACAAAACACAACCAACCAAACAAAAAACGTCCTCCATTTCAAAATTGAAGATATTTAAATTAAGAAATTAAAACAAAGTGCTGTTTTGGGCTGATTACATTTGCAGCACTGAAATCCTGTAACCTTGAGGGAAGGTTTATTTTAGTCCCTGCTGTAATTCTGCTTTGAGTGTGAAGCAGCCAAGACTTCATCAAACTCTATCCTCTCCCTGCCAACACTGCAATTTGGATACTGACCTGCATCATAAATCACTCCTTTGTACCTGGAGAAGTCCAGTTCTTTAAGCTAACTAGATAGATGTCGTTTGGTATTCCTTTGACTCTTCACTTTTACTTCAGCTGTCAACAAAAGGATCTTTATACAACAATATATGATTTTGAGCTAGGATAAAAGGGAAAGCTAGGGCTGACATCAATTCCCTGGTGTCTTCCTTGCCTTTTTCACTGCAGTTAAGTTGATGTTCATTCTGTAGACTTTTATAGTTATCAAAAACTCTTGAATATTTTACTTTTGTGCACCTGGTAATGGTGCATACATACCTCTTACAAAAGTAATTTTCATGTCAAAGATACCCTGAAAAGTTCTTCTATCTGTCTGAACTTCAACTTCCATATGTACTACAGACAACATAAATTAGCAGAACATCCACACCACAAATGGAGAAGCACCTGACTCTTCCAGGAAGCTGTCCTTCTCTGTATTTTTGTAAGGTAAACTTATAGGCCAATTTACAATGTGGAAAGTTACCTTGTGAGCTAAATTCTGAAGGGCTGATTTCAAGTTATTGGTACCCTCTAGATTCATGCTGGTGTTGTGTGTTTTGTACTTAGCAATAAAGTATGCTTCCCTGGCTTAGGCATTGTTTGCAAAGTACTTCTGCTTGATTCTGTTTCCACACGAATGTAGGGATTCGTTTAAAAGAATTGACGATAATATAAATTCCTTAACCTCTTCTTCCTGCAGCATAAACTTGCCACTGAATTCTTGGTATCAAGTATCTCCTGTAAAATATGGGGAATTTAGTAATAAGTTCAAAGAAAGGAAAATCATCCTGCACTGAGTGCAGAGACAAATTAAGTGTTGAGGAAAAAGAAATGAGTATGTGTAGGACTTAAATGGAAATGAGGCTTTCTTGGAAGGGGGGTCAAATTATTCAACATTTTAAAAGAAATAACAGATGAAATTATATTTAAATAAACATGTAAAACATAAGTTTGTCTTGTGAAATTGTCTCACCATCTCCTATTTGCACTGCATTTGAGCAGTGGGCAAAGTGTTTACCAATCCCCACACCCTGTAGCCATTTATAACATATTTCCTTTGGAATAATTTTCTGTGTTAGAGACAGAAAGGTATATTCCCTCAGTATGAACTTAAGAAAACTAGGATTAACATGACTCAGGGACAGTAAATAATTCTGCCACCTGCACTAGAATGAAATTTCTGCTGTCTTGTTCTTCATTTCTGCTACTAGTGTCTAATAAGCTATTTTTTTCAGACTATAATGCATATGATAATGTAGCCTTGTTTTATTTATGAGGTACACTGCTGTGATGTCAAGAAAGACACCTTTTTTGTGTTATTAATCAAATCCCAGGCCACACATCACATTTCTATGGACTTGAGACCCTTTTTTAGCTATATTTTTTTTTCAAAATTGTAAAGACCAATACAAGTGTGTGGGGCTTTTTTCCCTGGAAGGTACAGGTGATATCATGGAACCAAACCTGAAGCCATGAGGTACTGGGATAATGGAGAATGGATGGTAACAGAATTATCCCAAATGCTCCTGTAGCAAAGAAGGAATAGTTGAACTGTACATCATCATCATGAGTGTATCCAGACCAGCTAAAAAACAATACACAAGATGGAAAAGCTTGTTTTCAGTTAAGGATGTAATTATTTTTTGTGCTTGCAGGGATTTTTTTCTATTCTGTGCCATGTTATTAGATGTGGAAGTTCTTGATATAATTGCTTGTGGGAAAACATCTGTACAAAAAATGTGTACTGGAGTTTTCATGGCTGGGAAAGGAAAGAAGGCAAGATGTGTGTGTTCTTCTAACAGCACACTATATATCAAATAATAGAACCCTGCTCTGTGCCGTGGTGCGTGAGCAGTCTTTTTAAGATGGAGTCTTGGCAATAAGTTCTCAGTCACCTCAAAAATATATCAGAACAAGAGTCTTAATTAATATTTTGAGATAACAGATACCTAAAGAATTAACTCTGTTACACATTACGGCCCTGATTAGTGGTTAACTAGGGATGACACATGACTGCAAAGGCTGGTGATAGGAAGAAAATCAGCTTGTTACTTCAGAGTGGATATCTCAAAAACCCAGGTGATATACAAAAGAGAGGAAAAGAAAAGGACATATAGGGAAAATGAGTAGTTCTGTGGTGATCCATGGTTTGTCAGATAGACAACAAAGCAACTTTGTGGAGTAGAACAGGTGGGGTTCCGGTGTTGATCATGAGCCAGCAATGTGCCCTCACAGCAAAGAAGACCAACAGCAACACCAGCAGGCTGAGGGCAGTGATCCTTCCCCTCTGCTCAGCTGTGGTGTTCTGGGTGCAGTTCTTCACTTCCCAGCACAAGAGGGATAGATGTAGTGGAGTGAACCCAGCAACACACCATGAGGATTATTCAGGGCTTGGATTGTCTGATGTATGAGGAGTAGCTGAGAGAGCTGGTGTTAACTTTGGAAAGGGAAGATTCTGGGTGATCTAATCAGTGTGTATAAATACCTGATGGGGGTGGTAAAGAAGATAAAGCCAGGTTCTCCTCAGCAGTACCCAGCCGAAGGACAGGAGGCAGCAGGTTCAAATTGAAATACAGGAAAAATCGTTTCTATTACAGTGATGACAGTGATCTGACTTTAGGACAACTTGCCAAGATATGTTGAGGAGTCTCCAGCCCTGAAGGTATTCAAATCCCTACTGAATATTGTACAGTGGCATTCTAGATGATGTTTTTCTGAGCAAGGGTTAGAACTAGATGATCTCCAGAAGTCTTGTTCAGCCTTAAAATCTTTGTGATTCAGGTGACAAATATGTTTACTCTGGCTATGTATCTGTAAGCCTTTTGAAGACAAAATTAAGGTTTTTTTCTTACTCTTATTAGTTTAGTGTTTCTGCAGCAATATGAGCTCCTTTGTTGCAACAAGAGTCTTGAACATTTTAAGATAAACTGTCAAGAGGTTTAGCTTCACTATTACACCAATCTTACTCTACAGGCAGCATAAAAAAACTTTTTTTCAGAACCTCTTTGTCTTCTGAGAGGTGAACTAGGCTTTCTCTTCTGTTCTCTACTGATGGGATCCCAGGTAGATAATCCTTACACATCAATAAGGAAGCATGTACAGTTAATTAACCTGGAATTTGTTAGTAGGCATTATGTGAGGGGAGGAAGACAAGGAATAGATAACACATAAAAATAGAAAAAGTCACACTTGTTGCCAGGAGTTTAGAAGAGAGCAGCTCTCTCTCTTGACTTTTGCTTTCTGACTTGTAACAGAAATATGGTATTCATGGTTTATTACCAAGCTTTCAAAAATAGCGATTTCACCTGAGAGGTCTCTGAACACGAAGGCAAATTGTGAGCTTCCTAAGATAAATTGATTCTTGTTAAATATCTGTGTTCTGTCAGACTTACCAGCTCTCAGGATTTCTAATTGCAAAGGAGATAAAGCAAAGTGCTGCTGACAAGCCATCTGGACAACCTGCATAATGTAACAGACTTAAAAATGCATGGTGAAGAAGATCCTCTTCCTTCTTCAGTGGCAAATCATTGTGGGATTTCTATGGCTTGGTTGCTGTTATTCCTTCTCAGGCTGGATGTTGACTTGGAGGGTGGAAGGATGGTGACAATGCTGAGGAGTCCATATTCCATTACTGATATGAGTAGTATCTCACCATGGACAAGAAATGCCACTGTTCTGTTCCAGTCCCCCACCTACAACACAGATAGTAGGAAAGCCTGCACTTGGTCTTTGAATTACATTCATTTCCTCGTTCCCCTACTAAAAACAAAAAAAACAACGAAGGTCCTGTTAAGCTTTTTTTTAGACGGCAATACCTCCATTTTATGTAAGCAGCAGTTGTTAATTTTAGAAATATTTTGCTTTTTTCCTTATTTCGCTAACGAAAAATGGCTCTGAGATAAAGAACACACACTTGTTTAGCCTCTTTGCCACTTGCACAGCAGCAAATGCTGCTAAGTTGAGAAAGATGATGAGCTCATTCTGGTACTGAAATAGGAAGAAATCAGCCCTTTACCCACAGTTATCACTTTTGTCTTGCCCTGACCACTGTTACACTCTGCACCTCTGTTCAGCACTCACACAGCAGGATGCTGGTATTCAGGCTCCATTAGGTTATTGACACATCGTGTTCCTCAGGAACCTCCTGGGATCAGAGTAATTGAGCTCAACAATTGAGTCTCTATAGAAATATCCCTGACCTTTTGCCTTGCAGTCAGTGGGGTGACCACATGTGAATGCCAATTAAGAAGCCATGGGCATTTTGATTGAGGGAATTGGGTCAAGCATAGCTTTGAGGTTATATAATCCTTCTTCTTATTAGCTTGTGAAAGCTGGAAGTATGGAACCATTCCTTTCCCACCTTCCCTTCACCAATGCATTTTTATTCATATTTGAAATATGTCTCCTTTTTTGCAAAAGCAGATCATCATAATCAGCTACTTTCAAATCCATCAGTGCAATATATACTCCTCTGGAAGATTTATTATGGTAACAGAAACAAAAACATTGTGAAAATGGGGATCTTTCTCCTTCCTTCTGTTAAAGAAAATGAAAAGATGAGTGCACTGAGGGTGATGGTAAGATTGAAATGAACACCTGCTCACAGTTTTGCTTAGTTCATATGCTTCCTTAGGGTGAGCCTGCTTTCTGAATTGCAGCTGTTAGATTTTCTGAATTAAGTGGGGACATTTCAATTGTATCAAGCAAGAAGGCACAGTGGCAGACGTGGAAGCAGATGAGCAAATGGCTGAGGAAATGAGGAAGGAGGGTTCCCCACCTAAAAACTGCAACACCTGCAGAAGCAGTAGGGTTGAAGCTTGTGCTGCACAGAGTAACTCCTGTGGATTTGCACAGAGGAACTGCTGCTATCCGCAGGCGCCAGCAGCAAAACAGCTTTAGTGTTTTCTATTTCATTTGCTGAAGCTTAGTCAGCTTTGCCCTAGGAGTCTATGAGGACACACTTATGCATTTCCATCCTGCATTATTTTGTGATATATCACTTCAAGTTTTAAATAATACATGAGTAAAATCAGATTGTTTTGTTGTATTGCTGGTATGGTGAGGATTTTCCCGGTAAAATGGAAAATAGTATGAAAAGAAATTAATATGACAGTCTCTCTGACCTCTGCTCTTGTGTTATGAGTGCAATGTACAGGGAGGGGTGGAAAAGGCAAAGATTACTTTAGAAAACATAGGAAAAGAAGGGTATGGTAAACAATAAACTAATGAAAATTCAATAGTTCAACTGATGCATCACACAGTAACACAGACAAAAAAGTCTCCTGAAATATTCATGATGAAGAGAAGTCTCAAAAAAAGATATACTGTGAGGAATTAAGGGGAAAAAAAAGAGATGTGTGAGGGGAATTCAGAGGATGTGAATGGGCTGACACTGAACATAGAGAAGTCTTCATTAGAAGGAAGCAAGTAAGAAAATGGAAACGAAGAGTGAGCAAAGAGAGCCTTTTCACAAAAAGGTGATGCAAATCATTACTAGATAATGGGAGTTGATCTTTACGGAAGAACTTTAGAGTAGCTGAGGAAACTTGAGCATGCCAGTTTTTGGAGACTAGGGGTAAAGGTGAAGGAGGTCAGGAAGACTTACTTTCAGTGTGGGAAAAGCTCATTACTGGTGAAATTACACATCCCACAGAGACGTGATTTCTTGATTTTTGTCTGCAGATGAGTGTTGGAGTCTGTGAAGGATTTCAGTGCTCACAGAATGTTTGGGGTCAGAAGGGACCTCTGGAAACCATCTAGTCCATGCCCCTGCTAAAGCAGGTTCACTTGGAGCAGGCTGCACATATTCACATCCTGGATGGTCTTGAATATCTCCAGAGAAGGAGGCTCCACAGCCTCTCTGTGCAGCCTGTTCCAGTGCCCTGTCACCCACACAGTAAAGCAGTTTTTCCTCATATTCAGATGGAACTTCCGGTGTTTCAGATTGTGGCTGTTGTCCCTTGTCTGGCAATAGCTCAAACTTGTTCACAGGCTGCTGGTCTGACACAGTTCTGATGCAGTATATTTCTGTTGTATAATCTGTCACATAATCCTCTGAAAAGCTGCACTGTGAGGGAATTTTCAGTTTGGAGTTAATGAATAAAGAATTTAATTTGATAATGTATCATTTTGCTCATACGAAGAATCTTCTGAAAGCATACAGTAATGCTTAGCTTGCCAGGAAAGGCTATTTCACTAATTGAGAAATCTCATTTTAGAGGTAAGTTCATGCCAGACCATTACTGCAATATTATACTCAGAGCACGTATGGGAGTGATTATATTTTAATCTTTGGTCTTGATGGGGGTCTGCTTCCTACAGCCTTTCAGTTTTAATTCCAGCTTGGAAAACATACAGGATCCCTGTAGAGTGACATTTATGCTCTTGTTTAACTTCTTGTCCTTGAGGCTGGCAGCTTAAGTAACACTGTTTCCCTAACCTGACATCTCGCTAAGAAAAAAAAGAAAAAAATCTGAGTTTTGCCCCAGGAGCAGAGAGAAAACACGATGCCCTGTACACAGAAGTGTTCTGGCTGCTGGTACCCTTACAAATGAGAGGAGCAGAAAACCCTGCATTATCTATGCTTCAGTGGTTTGCTAGATTCCCCCCTCGCCCCCCATGGGGTCATGTAAGTTTTATCTGCTTTTGTAATTTATAAGTAGTATGACTAACACATATTCATGTGTTAGTCTTTGGGCTATGCTTGGGGAAATAGACCTGTGTTTTAAGGATGGGCTTGGCAAATGAGGACTGAGGCAGAGTCCCCATTAATTTTGAGATTGCACCACTTTCTCCTGTGTATGGATGCTGGGGTACAGAATGGTTAAATGACTTGTCCAAGATACTGTTTGTATTTTCAAGCACAGCCACAAATCACTTCTAAAAATAGTATAAACAAGTGATATTGACCACAGCACTGAGAATGGCAGGCCCCTAGATCGAGTTTTTCTCAGGGGAGGAAAGTCCACAGGGTGTCACCAACATCATAATGGAGATGACACTTTAAAACATGAAGCTGTGCCAGGTTTTAGGCTTGTGATGGTATTTAATACTACATTTTCGGTTTTCAGAGAAGATGTGGATACCCCACCATGAGAGTGTTCAAGGCCAGGTTGGATGGGGCCTTGAGCAACCTGGTCTGGTGGAGGGTATCCCTGCTTGTGGCGAAGGGATGGGTATTAGATGATCTTTAAAGTCCTTGCCAACCCAAGCTGTTGTATGAGCTGAAATGGAATAGAGAGTGCTGGATGCAGAGAGAGTCTACACATTAGGATCTCCATACATGTTGTGATGATGGGGTGAGGTGAGAGGCAGAGAAAGTCTTCACTTTGTGTATGTGCTGCTCAGTAATAACTAAAACACCAAATTATCAAGTGTTTTGATCACAAATCCAAAACATAGCCGTGTCAGCTTCTATGAAAGGCAAAATAAGAACAGTAAGCAAAATAAAGGACAACAGGAAAAGAGTGAACAACTCAGATGTTGGTTTAGCAAGAGTCAGTTAATGGTGGGAACAAGTGACATTTTTAAATGACAGTGCTTTTTCCCAGCTTTAATATTTTCTCTTTTTTTTCTTTTTTTTTTTTTTCAGTAGTAGAGGAAATATGTTTGTACTGTTCCTTTTGGGGCAGATGATGTTTAGACTATACAGATTTTAGAATTATGTTAGGCTAGGTGTTTTTCACAGTTCATTCCAACTAAATTATGGTATTGTATTCTATGTCTATCCGTTCATTACCATGCTTTAAACAAACACCAAATAGTTATGTTCAGTAAATCCTCACATTTATCTTGTCACTGGATACTGGATTTTTTTCTTAAAACCCAGAGAGGAACATACTAGCCTTACCTCATAGCTATGTGTTTTAATATCATTTGCTGCCAGCTGCTTGTAAATACTTGTAAATAATAAAATGATTCTGATACATTCAGCAAGACGTTTGAAGAATTATGACTGAAAGTGCAAACAGTAACCTATCCTTAGAGAGAGAGACACATATAGCCAGAAACATATGGTTTTGAGTTGAAATGATCCTTCTTCCTCACCGTGAGACAGTGTGCATAATCCTGAATTATGGAAAAAGAACAGGCAGTTCCTGCCACATTGGGAGTCAAGTTATGAATAGTTAATGACAGCATGTAAAGGCAGGGTTGGTTTGCAGTTTTAGGTGGCTTACCTTCTTTTTCAGTGGTTTTCCTGGGAACAGGAAGGACTCAATTTAAGTAATGTGAATGTAAGAAATGGAGAAAAGGAAGATCTGTCAAAAGAGAGGAAAAAATTTTTGAAAAAGGCAGTGATAAGCAGGTAAGTATCTTGGGAGCTTTTTGGTACAGAAATGCTCCAAATGGTAATCTCAGGAAAATCTTAAGAATAGAATATCTATATTTGTCGGGAGACTTCAATTCTTTCATTCATCTGGGGACTTGATTATTCTTGTAGGAGTCTGGTATCTGTTATTATTCCAAAATCTAACAAATAACATATGGAAAGTCTGTTAAGAGACAAAAAACCATATTTAAATTAGGTTGGAATCTGCTAGGAACCATAAAGTTTTTTCCTTCCTTTCCATTTGGTCCAGCTTCAGGAAATCACTAACAGAGATCCCTCCACTATTCATAAAACACTGAGGAATGTCAGGTCAGCTGAGGCTGACTTTGTGTTTCATCTAATTCTGTCTGATCAGCATTGTGTAATTGAACAAATGGGTAAATGATACAACCAGCTCCATCATCCAGTTTTTCCCAGTTCCTCCTGAAGATAACAAGCAGTTCCTTGCATTCCTGAGCTGTGATTCCCTGTGATAAGACAGGACCAATGCAGATGAATACTGTAGTGATGTTGCTGAGAGCAATGGAACCATGTCCTACCTGGGCCATTCAATAAGGTTGTGTCACAGGACCCCTCTTCCTGCAAAAGATATAGGAGAAATTGCTTCTGCTGTGAGTGCACAACAAAAACTCTTCCCTTCCTGTCCTGACTCTTTAACCTCTTCTACAGTGGTGGTTTGAAAAGAAAGCGCTCAAATGTGCTAGGCAGTCAATTTGAAATAAAGGGAAAAATCGCTTCTGAGCAGTGTTCAGTCACTCAGGAGGTGGATTCAGCACTTGTTGTCTGCAAAACCTTTTGTATGTAATTCTAGCTTTGAAAATGTTGCAGTACAAATGGTCCTATGAACTCCCATATTTATTCCTTCTAAAGAATTGTCAAATCAGATTCAGAACTGTAATGAAATATAGTGGGTTTGCATTTTTGTCTTTATATATGCCTTCTAGCTGCCAGTCTTATCTATTCAACCTGGATCCTGAAAAGCTGTCCAAATTGTTTTTAATTTGTGTTGTCAACAGAAATATTTTGCTAATGGAAATTACCTGCCCCTTCCCCTGCAAGGCCAAAGAGTGCAGTCACTTGGATGCAGCTACTGTTCCTCTGGCAGATGTGTACAAACATACAAACAGCTGAGGATTCTCTCTCCCTCTTACATCAAGGACTACTTCTTGAGCTTGTCCTTTTCTTGATTGTCTTCCTCCTGACACCGTTTTACCAATTAACTGCAAGCAATTTTCTGTAACAACTTACTTTAAAGGCCAGAAGTCTTCTTGTGTCAGTCTTGTTGGAACTCCACTACAAGGCTGCTCAGAAAACATCTTGTATCACATGCCTCATTGCCAGGCCAAATGTCAACTTTTGGAAATTCTCTTTTTTTTCCTCTTTTTTTTTTTTTTTTTAAGCCTATCACTGTCTGAGTTGTCTAGACCTGGTTTTTCCTCATATGTATTCCTCTTTTTCACTAGTATATAGTAGTTTGGGGTTTTCACTCTTGCAAAAAAATTTTCTCACTCTTACAATTTTATGAGGTAACTTAAAATATCAGCAAGATTAGGTATTCACCAATAGATTAAAAATCTTTATTTTGTATATATAAAGGGGGTTTTCATTTTCCTTAATATTTATATTAATATGTTTGATAATTAATACTTAATAATGCTAATAAAAATAAGATAAAATTGAGATGGAAGACTAGCTAGAGGTCTAAATAAACAGTGAGCTTAGAGGAGAAAAAGGCAGTCAATATTTCATTTTCCTATGTGTGTCCGTATGTATAAAACATATGCACCCTTTTCTCCTTGTTTTGCACATATTAAAAATTTCATGAGCTGAAGCAGTAAAACACCTCAGAATAATTTGGCACTTAATGGGCTAAGACTTGGAACCAGTTAGAAATGTATTATTGTCAGAGACACTATTTTAATTGTTTTTTGATAATGAGCTACACTGGGCAAGACTTCTTGTAAGTTGTGGAACAGCGAAAGATTTGGAAAATTAGCCATTCCATTTGGAAGCCCAAAAGCGCTCTCTTAAACCCTCACTATGGCACATAAGATAGATTTGTAAAAGACTTTTGACTTTGCCTTCTGTTCAAATGCATTGTGGTTGAGGAAATATCTTCCTCTTAATTTGTCTACTGGTTACTTCTTACCTCTAGTCTCCAAAATTTAGAGGCAGCCTCATAAAATACTATTTGGTTTAATTATATTGAGAAAAGTTAGGGCAGAAATACTAGGGTTAGGAGAAAGAGAAAGCCAAGTGATTCACCTGAGGTGGAGCTCTGAGAGGAAAGTATGGCTGGCAGAAAACACTTGGAATTGAGAATTTTGTGCCTGAGCAATGGCCAGGTGAGGAAAAGGGGGAAGCTTACCTAATGTTATCCTCTAGAAATGGTTATCTAGCTCTTGTGAATGAGAAGAGTAGGGGAGAGAAAGTATTTTTGTAACCGTGGAGAATCATCATCAATGTTTGCTGGCTTGTTTCCGTGATGAAGCCTGAGCTGTGGTAATGCCCAGGGCTGTTGGACTTGGATTAGTGCAGTTGGTCAGAGCATGGTGCTAAAACCACCAAGGTCACGGGTTTGATCCCTGTACAGGCCATTATATCAAGAGCTGGACTCAGCGATCCTTGTGGGGTGCTGCCACCTCCAAATACCCTGTGATTCTCATGCCTTTACTTTGAAGTTCTGAGGGCTTGTGCAGAAGGCTTTCTCTGAAATAGAAGGTTTAAATTGTCCTGTTAATGAAAATGAACCTTGGTGGCAAATCTGCTGTTTACTTTTACTTCAATAATTGCATAATTTAGCACCTTTCACCTGGGTACTATATGAATTATCATTTGCTTATTGATGGAGAAATTTAACTGTAGAGATAGGATTGTTCATTTTTATTGGCAAGTTCAATAGCTGTGAATTGAGAGTTGAGTTCCTGATGTCTTTTAGGGCCTCTCATAAAACCCTTTTCTTCTGACACTTTAACCAGATTCTCTCTAAGAGTAGTGGAAGTTTATAAACTTGTTGAATCTTCATGCAGGATAGATTTAACTTTTCTAAATAAATCAGATTAATTTTTTCAGTCATTCTTAAATAAATGACTCAAAGAATTTCCCATTGAAGTTCAGAAACTTTTCATGGGCATTTTAAGGATACAGTTTAATTCAATCAGACATAATTAGGACAACTTGTTAAGTGCTAATTTTAATTAAAGGCTCCACCTGAAAGTAAAATTTCTTGTTTTGTAAAGGTAAACCATTGCTGACTATGTTCTTGATAATTTCAGTAGCTACCCATACAGATTGTGTTCTGGTGTATCTATAGGTATCATGGGAAAGTAGGATACTAGGGAGATGAAGAGATTTGAAAAAAAACAAAACACAATAGGCCTATTAGACAAGTGCAAGTTGTGTTGAAAAAAAAGGAGTTGTCTTGCAGGTGGGATTTTTACCTATTAGATGATTATTATCTTTTATATGGTGTTTAATCATATAAAATTATAGGGCATTCAGGATTCCCATTGTTGAGACCTGTTCTTATGTAAAAGACAAGGTTAAAGTAAACTAGAATATTTCACGCAAGGACAAGAGAGAAAATAAATGTAAATATAGGTAAGTCTGTACAGCATATAAAAGTAAAGGCATTTGAAAGCATTTGCTAAAAAAAAGTAGCAAGTTGTCTCCTTGTTTGTGTATGCCGAACATAACTTAATGGGAATGACATGCCTCATTTCTTCCCCGTGCTATAGTTTAGACATAACTCCTTTGTTTGCCTTTTAAATAATGCTCAGTTTATTTGAATTCTTTCTGATTGACGAAAACAAGGCTGCCTTAAAAAATGATGGGGGTCATTCATTTAATTGGTATTAGCTAGCTTTGCTTACTGCTTGTTTTAAATCTCAGCATTTGTCATCATGGTTAGATTGCGAGGATGAAAAACTTTCATTCTCAGAGGCAGAAAATAATGCATGGATGTTCTCAGTCTTTGACCAGTCTCTGTCCCTCTCACAAATTACAGATATTAAACATCTAAGATAAACTCCACTTGCAGCTGAGCAAATGCATGTGTGGAAAGGATTTACATGATATTTTTGTGTTAATGTTCCACTGACAAGGAAGTAGGCATGCAACCAGATTTACCTGGCCAGGTGTGCATTGACGCTGCTATGTGTTTCACTAGGTGTAGTGGGCCACGATTGCCGGTGATGACCATTGGTCCTGACTGAATGATCAGGATCTCTCTTACCTCCCTAGTTCAGTGGGAATCCAAGTAAGAGTCTACCTTAACTTCAGTAACTGATTCAAATCCCGTTGAGTTCTAGGTGAGGCTTCAACTATTTCCACGCAGCTGGAATTTGAACAGATAAGTGAAGGTGAATGAACTATGTGTAGCTGGGGAGGAAAAAAAAAAAAGACTTTATTTCACTGAATTAATACCTGGGGGCTCACATACAAGTCCTTTACACTTGCTTTTCTCTATTTTACTGATTTGCTGTGATTCACAGATGAGCATGTTCGATTGTCCTTATGTATATACATACAACTTTGACTTAGAGTAAACTCAAGAGAGCAACACGATGGGAAACGCTTATGCAACCATACCAGAGAAAGTTGCTAATATGAGTCTAAAATAGCCTCAAACTACTGCAGTTAAAATGAAGTGCCCTAGAAACTTTGTGACTTCACTTGAGTGACCAGCCTGAAGGAAGGTCACATCATGCTGGGAGATGATCTGGCCTGATGCGTTGAAACCCTTTTCAGACTGAAAAATAGGACTGTACTAAGCAACTGAAAATAGGATATAGTTTATGCTAATTTTCTTTGTTTTCCTCTCAGTGGTGGGCTTGCTTTCTTATAACAAATTGTCCTTGATCCAAAACCTGGAAACTCCTTGTGCGTGGTGTAGATATGCAGCCAGCATTGCCTTTTCTTTCTTATTTAATTTCTTTATGTAGAAACATATTGTGTATGTGTACATATATGCATATGTTAATTTGAGAGTGTATGTATATGTATACATATTTTGTGTGTGTGTGCATTTAGAGAAATAAAATTGTGCCCTGTTACAGACCGATTTGGAGGGAGAGTTTATTTCCATTTTTAGGACATTTGCGTTCTAGATTTCACCACATTTTAATTTTGCCATGTCCTAGGCAAGTCGAGTGTATGAGAATAGGAACACAGATTTGAAATAGCTTCAAAAATAAGGAAAAAGGAAGCTGACTGTGTGTTACTCACACACTGAGAAGTACAGTTTACTTTTGATCTGGCCAAAAATAATTTGGAGATTTCTATAAATAAATCTTAGGGCACCTGACGAGTACTCCTCAGTGCTGTGTGGGGTTCTGGCCTTGGAGGGCTTGCTGTACCCAGCAGTACATAGAGGCAATGCTGCAATGCTGCCCTAGCTCCATGTCCCAGATCCAGCCAGTAGGAAGACTGAGCATGTACCTCCGGTAGATGCATGCACACACACACACACGTATTTACACATAAACATAGTCAGCCACACAGACCAGTGCAGACAGAGACACTCAACACTCACACAAACAGCACTGATGGCCTCATCCTATTCCCCTTTCTGTCTGACCAGAATAAAAGTTCATTATTGGGAAATATATACATATCCCCCAGCAGTGACCCTGTAGTCTGTAGGTGATCTCAGGCAGGGTATCCTGATGGCTCAGAGATGGATGTCACTCCCAGTCCTTGGGGCAGACACCCTCTTGGGATGTCCTAAGGCAGTCTGGGCAGGGACTCATGTCCCTGACCGGGTGATCAGGGTTCCCTCTCTCACAGCTCTGGACTGTTCTGCTCTTTCATGCCTGGAGAAACCAGCTTCTTGTACCCATCCTAACAGGGATGCTGGTCAGGTTCTGATTCACTGCCTAAAGGACTAGCAAGGTTAACAAGTTTCTCAAGCAGTTTTCAGTTAAATTATCTATCTTTTAATAATATCCTATTTTTTTATTTTAATTCAACTATTTTTCATGACCTAAGCAAATGTGCTGAGGTTCAGTGTGGTATTAACTAATTGCATTTCTTCCTCCAAGATGTGTCTGCGTGGCTCAGTGGTACTGTAATAATTTGCATGTGCTCATAAAACATTTTGGAGTCCTAAAAGTACTGTAAAACTCACCTCTACATTGCATCTTCTTCAGATGTTCAGAACTGACTATTTCAGAAAAAAGTTAACAACTACTATTTTGTATTCAAACTCAGTAAGGAAGATGAGGGATTTCATGGTCACAGGCTTCAAGTCAAGTGCTTGTACACTTCAAAAACAGCATTATGGAAATAAAACAAGACTGCAGTCATCAGCACTGGCGGAAACCTTCTTTCCCTAACTCCTTGCAATAATGTTTGTTCATGCTCACTGCTGTAAAATAACAATCTCTCTTAAATTACCCCAAGAACTTCTCTTTTTCAAGACTGTGTTCTGATAGGCATATAATTACAGTCAAAACAACAGCAAAATACTGTGATTTCGGTTTGAAATTTAATTGCCTTACCTGCATAATCATTGCAGTGTAAATTAGGCACAGGTGTAGAGCAGACAGAAGGTTTCTTTTAACTAAAATGATTTCTTTTCTCTTGACTGTATTGAACACGTGCATTTCGGGGCTCCAGACTTTGAGAAGATCTTACTTTCTGACTGGAGAGTGTGTATGCATAATTTTTATAGATATAGGCAAAGATTTATTGCCACTTTTCTTTGAAATGTTGAAGTAAAACAGTCCTTTGCTGGAAATGTCCATTTTGCATAGCTGTTTGTGCAGCTTATTCATTGAATCCTGGAACTCAAGGTTTTGGTTTTAATCAGATTTGCTCTTTAAAATTAAGGCAACACATAAATAATCTCGTAGCATTAAATCAAAGTAGTTGTCATGCTTGTCAAATGTCTGTAGCCTGCACAACTGAAGGCCCTCGAAGGGAAGCAGGGATGGAGGGCTGTATAGTTTGAAAGAGAATTTACAATGAAAAAGAATCTCCTCTTAAACAATTGACAGGATGCTAATGAGGTCAGAATAAGCAGAAAAGAGTGGGTATTTTTGCTTGGGAGCTAATGCAAGAATGCTTGAGCTTTATCAAGAAGGAAGTGGGGAGCTTCAAAGTCTGCTGGCTTCATATGCATGGATCTTGGTCTCTCCAATACCCTGTTCCACTTTCCCCAGGGTAGCTGTTAGAAGGCAACCTGTCCCTAGAGTTCTTCATTAAGATTCACACCCTTGATCTGAAATCTAAAATTATATTCTTCAGTGTTTTTGAGAACAGGGAGAGGGTTTTCATTTTTGTTTGTTAATGATCTGGGGTTTTTAAAATCTACATCTAGAACTAACTTTCAGAAATCATTACAAACAAGAATGTATTTGATTTTTGCTGATGAGAAGCAGGCAAATGAAATCTTTCATTGTTTGTTTTGAAAACTCATGACTCTACTGGAAAAAACAGGGTTTTCTTAATGCGGCAGCCCATTTTTCAACATATAGAAGAAGAATGAATATTTGTTCTTCTCATTTTTCTTGCCTCAGGGATGCTGGATGATAATACATTGTGGAGCTGTTTTATGATCTTTTAAGGTGTTCAGGGACAAATATGTATTTAATCATTCTGTTGTCTGACTAGACGTGGCAGAATAAAATATGTTCATCTTAGTTACTGAGTGTTAAACAGGATATTCTGTGGAAGAGGTGGCCATCTTATTAGTAAATAATATTTTAAGAGGATAATCTCTCTTTCATAGGATTGACTTTTATCATGTGGCCCCCTCCCATGGGGTTCTGACTCTTTGAAACAGCAAAAGAGAAGAGCTGTGTCTTCCATTCAGATTTTATTCTGTTGCTAGCTTGTTTCTTAAAAATTTCTTTCCTTCTTGAGATTTTATGACGCCAGCATTTCAAAGTCCTTTATGAATCAGATAGATGGAGAGGAACACAGTATCTGCAAGGAAAAAAAAATGATTAATTAAATACAGAATAATAGTTTGCATGTACAGAATTCAATGTTAGCTTTTAGGTTTTTCAAAGCCCTGTGTGAAATTCTTGCCATACAGGTTCTGTAAGCAAAGCTCTGCATGACTGATAGAAAATGCTGAACTGCTGCTGCTGCACTGCATGAGGAAAGGCATACTGTTTAGGTCTAAGTATCACCTTTAATTGTTTTTTTCTTGTTTTCTCAAGAGGTCATATTTCATCTAAATATCCAGAAGACGAAGAAAAGAGTGAACAACCAGTCTGCAGTTGCAAACTTAGCTTACTTAAGCATAACTATGTTTCTGAAAATTATATCATGCATTTTCAATTCCCAGGTGACTCACTATACCTGTAAATATTAACACTGTTGTTTCCTAGGGATATTATATTGCTTTAAACCAGGAAATTAGACAAAATGTTGCCTGTGGAAAGCCCTTGTTCAGTACGTTTGGACCCAAATGCCTACCAGAATTTTGCATCAATAAATCTGCTTATAGTTGGAATGACTGCTCACTCTTACTAGCTCACTGTCCACTGTGGGGTAAGACAATTCTTGCAAGCTTAAGCGATTTGGTCAAATATAACGTAGAAAGCTCATTACTTTTTCTCTCAGATCAGTCATGAGAAATAAGTGGTTCAAGTCTGTGCTGTTCTTTGAGAATCCAAACCCTTTTTTTCAAAGCCCAAAGGCCTGTAGTGCCTCTGAACCAATTTAGCAAGAAATTGTATCATCTACCAAAAGATTTTCAGAGACACCACTCTATCCCTTCCCATGACAATAAATGTCACTCCTACTTCATTTGGAATGAACAAAGTTGATTTAATCAATCTGAATCCTGAGACAGTCTGAAAAAAAGAAATTAGATTGTCAAGTGTTATTGGATTGAAAAAGAACACATACTAGAGGATCAGTCTACAGATGTCACTGTCATCAGCTCATTGTCTTACAGTTCTTTCAAGCAACTTTTTAATGAAGTTGAAACAGAGCCTGTAGCCTTCTTTGGGACTCCTCCCTGTAGGACAAAACTTTGTTCAAACCATCTTCAACAGCCCTTTGATTAGAGGGAACAAGGCCATGTGCAAGTTGATTTACGGTCTGTTTCCTCTTTAAAATGGCTGCCTACTCATCCACAATGCTGGGTAAAATGGTTGGCAGTATGATTAATTTGATCAGTCATTAGTTTTTCATCTAACAGGTCTTGAAGAGGTTTAGTTTTGATAACATGTTCCTCATTAACTGGTTATTTCTTGTGATTGTCTTCCAAAGTTTCTTCCCTTCAGAGCAATTCAGTTCATTGCAGAAGAGCACCCTGGGTGTTACATTGTAAATGCAAACAAATGTGTTTTCAGCCATAAAACAGAGTCACAAGGCCCGTATTGAGAAACAGCTGGCTATATTGAAGGCTAAATTAAATAAGTTATTCACAAATGTATTTATCACCCCAGACTATATGCATTTGGACTGAGGAAGCAACAATGAATAACTGTTTTCTGAGGGATTTGTGCATTTTTAGGACCCTGGTTAGTTGCAGTGTCGAGTTCAACCAAATATGTAGAGTAGCACTTGTCTACTTGTTCACACTCTGAAACATTGTTTTGATTCAGTAGCACGGTTACTCTCTATTACCTATTAATAAAACCAAATAGCCCTTTTGTGTTCACTGACAATATTTTTTTTAAAAAATTATTTATATGTTTCATGACTTCTTCAAGGTGTAACATCCAAGGTTCAAAGAAGTTTGTTCATTAGGTCAATTTGACTTGCCTGCTAATGAACTACCCCTTACAAAAGTATTCTTGGTTAGAGTAGAATCACTGGTAATTCCTATAAGAGGTTTGTTGCTGTTCCAACCCATAAAAGCATTATTGTTGTTGTTCTTTGCTTGTATTCATATACATATTACAATTTTGCTGATTTTATGGTGCCATGAGGATACCATGCTCCAGCAGTGAATGCTGCAGTAAGAAATGATCTTCAAGTAATGTTAAGAAAGTGTTAAGGTGGGAGGAACTGATTGCTATAGCTGCTAATTACAGAAATAAGAGCCTTTGTAAAAATTGTCTTGGGGTTAGGTGATAAAGAAAAATTCTGAGGAGGATGATATTTTGCCATTTTTTTTCCTTTATACTTTGAGATCCCTTATTTACTTCACCATTTGGAGTTAATTTTTTTTTACTCGCTGATATATTTTCTTCTCTGGGAGAGGTGGAAAGTGGTAGATTGGTGCTGTGTGGCCAGAATGGGCAAGATCTTTTTCTAAGAACCTCCTTTGTGAGATTCTTTTAAAAGACAGATACATATTTTCAAAGATAAAAAAAGAAAAATTATGAAAAGTCACAATGATAAAAATGCCCTTTTTGCTGGCAGCTACTTGATAGCTATTGAAAGAATTTGACTTTCTGACTATCAGCAGTGTTTTCATATGTGAAAACAATTTTTTTAAAAAATTGTTAATCTCATTCCCTGGGTAATACAACATCATAAAGATGCTTTTGTCATTCAGAAGTTACATTTGTTTTCCTAATAGTTATTCAAACACATTTGGTCAATTAAGTGTCCTAAAAATCATATGTAACATGCACATTATCAAAAGATTTTTAATATTGTAGAAAAAATGCCACTTTGCTAACAGAGGAAATATCATCTCTCTTCTGCTGATTTTTTTGAGCTTTTTGGACTGAAATGATGTACCAAAAACTCTCACAATCATATTTTGAGTGAAATATAATGTTCATGCAACATACTTAGGAATTGCTGCTGCCTCTGTCTAAAGATATGTATATAGATACATGTATATACAATACATGTAAATATACATACAAAATATTCATATAAATATATATGAAGGGAGAAACTTCTCTTTTACTGTGTGATTCTATGAGTAAATGCTTTATTTGTAAGTACCTATAGAAGCAAATTTTCAAACTAACATCGTGAATAAGGAGGTCTATACAACTTTAATATAGCTCAGGTACTAATTTTGGAGAAGATGCCAATTTCTACAGCGGTTTTTTAGCAGTGAAATCTGTCCTACATCTCCTAATGATTTAAATGTTTATTAAAATGCACATCAAGAACTGGTTTTATCTGATTACTGGCCACTTTGTTCCTTGAATACCATTTAAATAGGAGGAATCACAACATTACTTGTTTAAGAATAGCTAAGTGTGTTTTTTGTAAAAAAAGGCAAAATCCTAGAAAACTGTTGTTTCAGATGAATGCTTTATTAAATATTTTTTACTAGGTAAAGGAAGGGAAGATGCAAATGTGAGAGAGGAAATAAACAATAGTTGCTAAAATGACATTTTGTTGGGAGCATATTTGAAACTTGTTTATATTTTCAACGAAAGGATTTATATATCAGGAGGGATTACTGAGTGGTTGTTTTGTGATGTTTCAATGCACAAACAAGTATGACTTTGCACTTCTGCTTTTAATTTTGGATAATCAATCACTTTCTATCAAAGTTGATTGCAATGAAAAACTGAAATTTTGATTAAATGAACAATTTCATGCCTATTGTCTTCTGTCCATGGAACAACTAAAGTGATGAAAATCGGCTTAATCTCCCAAGATATATTCTATTACATTTTATCTTGTAAGTGAGGAATGTATCTTGAGAAATCTAATTGAGCTTAGAGGGGCATATGAATCACAGAATCCATTCTGGATAAATATTTTTATTTTACTTAAGGGTTTGTTTTCATTTGATTGTTTGTTTTATTATGTTTTTCATTGAGCTTTCCTAAAGAATGTGCTCATTCTCTATGGTTAAAATGAATAGTCAGTGTTAAGAAAAAAAGGGCAGCTATTTCTGAAACATTTTTAATTCAAGCGTAAAACATACTTGAATGTTTTAGATAGATTTAAATTCTATTTATTAATAAAATATTAAATAGAATAGATTATTCTATTTAAATTAGAATAATTTAGGTAGATGACATACTTCTTGTCATCTATCTAAAATAACACAAAATAGCCTTTGGAAGCTAAAGTTGTGAATTACCAGCAGTTTCAATCCATAGGCCTTCTTTTTCAGGCTCCAAGGTCTCTAATCCTTCACCATTCTATTCTGACCTTTTTTCTTTCTTAAGTTATTTGAAGAGATCACCTCCTTAGTTATTTTCAAGTGCTGCTATTATTAAAGGCCAATTTTTTTTCTAAGGATAGAGATTATATCTTGAAAATATAGTCCTAGTAGAAATTCTAGAGGTTGTTTGTTTTGTCATTGTATAGTTACAGCTAGGCTTGTGGGCATGTTTAAATATGGTACTGAAAACTTAAATTAGTGATCGCTGGGCTTGGTATATGAACAGCTGACACAGACAAGCACAGTCTTGTGTCAGACATATTGACATCAATTTTCTTAATTAATGCAATTTTTTAGAAGTGGACATGCCCATTGGGGATTTTCAACAGTGTGAGATCTGTACTCTTAATTCCTAATCACAACTGCATGCTTCCCTGTTTGATGACAGATTGTCAAGTGAGCAGGTGCAAAGAAGCAAAAATAGATTATATGCTCTGTGTTTGTAAATGAGTGGATGTGTTTCCTCCTTGTTTTGATTGATGAAAGCTTTATTCCAGGAAAGGTTATTCTCAATTTGTTGCTTATACCTTGGATGATCAGCATAGCCTAGAAAATGCTTTTCCAAATCAGCTTTCTCTACAACCAGAGCCTGTACAAATGAACTTTCGGGCTTTAAAAGACAAGGGAAAGGGAGATAAGTGTCCAGCACAGATGTTCTCATCAGTGTGTTTTCAACCAGGAACAACCCCCTTCTTTGCAAGCACACAAGACTTAAATGAACTCACTCGTTTCTTTTCTATGTTTCACCTTGGTTTAAGCTCTGAATCCATCCACAGCTGTGGTCTGTGCACAGATTTACAGGTTTACACCTCCCTCTGTCAGCTTTGCGGGAATGAGAAACTTCCTAAAACACACAAAAAAAGAAGTCCTTTTTTGTTTTTGTTTTTGGTTTTTTTTGTGTTTGTTTGGGTTTTTTTTTTTGTTTTTTTTTTTTTTTTGTTTTGTTTGTTTGTTTGGGTTTTTTTGTTTGTTTGTTTTGTTTTGTTTTTCTGAAGCTGAAGAGGTATTTTTTACCATTATTCATCATTTCTCTAACTGGTTTCTTTCTGGACGCTGACTAAGTGTTCAGTCAATGACTGCAGTAAAAACACAATTTTGAAACTCAGTAAGACCATAAAATTTAAATATATTTTTGACACTGCAGTAGAATTACATTTTATGAGCTTTCCTTAAAAGAAGGATGTTTACTTGACGTCCTTACCTCAGCTTCGTATTTTGACTATAATAACTTTTTTCCTCAGGATTTATTTTCATTCATACATGTTCAGTGACCCAGTTCAAAGGATGGTTGTGTCACTGAGGTGCAAGAGTATGTATGAAAGGGAACAAGCTCAAAATTCCTGTTACTGTTGTTGAAGACCTTGTATCATGGGGCTGCCTCTCTGTTATACAACTGTTTTCTTTTAACTGGTGTTCATCTCCATATGCAAAATACACAAAAAGTGGTCAAAGGGATAAATAACTATAAAAGCTATAGAAACTATCAGTTGTGTTTAGAGGCAAAGTAGTTCAAGTCCAATTTGCAAAAAAAAAAGGTGAAACCTCACGCATTTGCTCTTGCGCTGTATCGTATAACCAGCCATGAAGGATTTTTCTGTGTTCTGCTTTTGGCTCTATCTAGAGTATCAGCTGTTCAGATGCTCACTTTCACGTCAGGTGCGTGAGGTGGCATTTTCCCTGTCTAGTTCGTCACCTCAAACAACTGAAGACTCATGTTGTGAAGATGCTGTTTTTCCAGCAGGAACACTCTGGCAGTCTGGAATTCCCATTTATGCCCAGCTGGCTGCCTTACCAGCTGCAGTTTGATAGTTACTGCAATTAATTTACACATAAAATAAAGGCTTCACTGTGCACTGCTGGGACAATTTACACCTAGCTGGCAGAACAATCACCTTTGTACTTGCAGTGCTATTCCCGCACTGTCGTGTCTGACCTTGCTGATAAATCTGAGTCAGAGAAGTGTACAGGAACCTGTAATTCACAAGCTGTTACCATTCTCAAACTGAAATCAGAACTGAAACCTTCATTCATTTAAAGGGGAAAATTCTTCATCTTAATGACTCAAATGTAGCTTTTGGTCAGAGAGAAAAGAATAACATAGGGAAAATTTGCCTTTAAAGACATAATTTCCTGTGGAAGAATGTATTATTTTGTTGTCTCCTAAGTATTAGTATTGGTTTAGCTAATGATAGGTTTATAAATAATGGCTTGAGCCTGATTGCAGATAAACATACCTATAAACTACCATCTACATGCTCATGTTTAAAACAATCTAACTTGCTTTTCTCTTATGTATATATTCAGGATTTGGAAGAAAAAAATGCCTTGTACGATCACATGGTGTCCTATAACATAATTAGCCTAGATACAAACAGAATTTTTGTGTGACTATATGGACTTGAAGATGCTTGGCTGATATGCATCAGTCTTACAACCTTGTTGCTAGAGCATTTGGAAAAGTTATAGACTTGTATTTGCCAGCACTTGACCACTATACAAAAAATGTAGAGCATCCTGGAAGTGAGAGATTCAGCAACAGCTGGCTGCCTGACTCTAGTCTGTTTGTTAGGGCATGTGCCGGTTTGGACACAAATCCGGGAGGAAACACCCCGAGAGGGCCGTCTCTCTCTCTCTCTCCTACCTGCCAGGCAAGCAGGCCTCAGCGGCACCTCCCCCACGGGTTCGGGAAAAATAATTTCTCGAGTAAAAATGAAAAAAACTATTTATTTAACAAAACAGAGTCCCCTGCTGTCACGGGAAGAAGGATATTGAAACCCCCTCCCCTGTCCCCTAAAAGAGGACTATGGATTATAGAGTTCTTTCTGTAGGTAAAACCTGCAGTCCTGAGCTGGGCCGGGCCGGCCAGGCAGGGTCCGACGATCCCCCTTGGAGGGTCCTGCCGAGCAGGTCCGGAGATGACAGCAGGTCTCAGATGAAAAGCAAGCCAAAAACAGTCCAAAAAGGAAAAGAAGCCGCTGAGGCAGATCACAGTCCCTTCTCCGCTGAAAGCCGAAGAGACTAGAGAGCAAAAATCCTGTAACCAACCAAATGTTGTCAGAATCGGGAGAGAAAAGAATGCAAAACATTCTAGTTGCAAGGTCAAGCTGGCCGCTTTGAAGAATTCTCTCGGCTTCTCTCTCCCCCCTTTGCAATTTAAAGGTACACTAGAAATCAAGCAGGCGATGGGGAATACAGCATGGTCATAGAATCACCCCAAGACAGGCATTTGCCTAAGATACTTTTCATTTATATATCTGCTTCTAGAGCAGCTCTCCCCTGCAACATACTTCTGTGACTTTTTGATGCAAACAGTGCTAAGGGAATCCCAGAGTTATTCCTCAGCGTGTGCCTACTGGATGTCCCTCAACAGATCAGTCATCTTCAGAGGGTATTTAACCTACGTAGGATCAGCACTGCTGTTTAGACTCTATCTTACTGACAGAAAAGACCCTGATTTTCTCATTTGTTTAGATTTCTAACTGCTATGAGATCTCTCTGTGTTAGACATTTAACCCTGCTTTTGGCTTTCTACTGAAAGAAAGCCAAATGCCCCAACAGAAACCTTGGAGTGATAAATTGTTCAAAAATCAATTCAGCACTGCTCAAAAAGGAGTTAAGTCTGGCCAACTAGAACCAGACTCTCCTAGGTTTCAGGCTCTTTGAGAAAAAGTTTCTTTCAATAGTTATTTGAATGTTACCCAGTAGAAGGTCTGACCTTTGCAGGGATTTCTAGATCACTTATAACAACTTAAGTGTCATTAAAACCAGTAAAAAAAAAAAAAAAAAATTGCTAAATAGAGATGCATAATTCAGTTCTCAGAATCAAAATCTGGAAAAGCTCTTGTCTGGGTTTCACATACTGGGAGTCACTGCTTTGCTATGCTGAATCTTTAATAGCTGACTTCAAAACAAGAACTGAATTGGCGTAAATTATGAACAGACTGGAAAAGTGATCCAAAAATTCTACAAAAAGCTTGCATACAAAAAAATGCATGACAACTTAAAATACATTAAGTATTCATCATGTTTCTGATGGGAAATTACCCCAATTTATCCCAATACATTTCTGAAAGAAATTTTATTTTTAGACTCATAATGCATGAGGAGGGAGACTATTTTTGTTATAACACTAAGGTATTCTGAGAATGCCAGAAGAGACAAAGCGTCTGCTTTTAATTTTCAATCCACTTTTCAATTTAAGTGTGTTATTGTAATTATAAAATAGTAAATGTCTTCACAGCAAATTTGACTGCAAGTTAAATTTCATAAATTTAATTTTCCATCAAAACAATTCAAAGTATTTCCCAGTTCTAATAATATTCCTGAGTCTGAGATAACAGTATTTCATTCTTTTATCTTGTGGATGTATAAATTAACTCTGTATAAAAATTTTAAGTTTTGAAACATGTGCAAGAGAAGCCCCAGATAAGTGAGGTAAGAAGAAATATTATGATGTAAGGAAAACTTGTGGGAGACAGGTAATCCAAGAAAAGTGATCTTTGAAATTATAAAGATAAAACAGAGATACTGTGTCATTGAAGAGAGGTTTTCTTTGGACACACTGATTGGTCCCATGCTGCTTTTCTTCCCACTATCTGAATAAGGTGGAAATCACAGAACTGCTAGGTTGTCCTGCTCTTAATTAATTTCATAAAACTGTCTTTAAAAAAAAAAAGAAAAGCCAAAACTTATAATGGAGTTCTGTAATGAAGTCCTTAAACATGATAGAAAACTTATTGTCCCACTGTCACATCGATCACTGGTATTTGCAAAATTAAGCATTTTATAGAAATGTTGTAGTTCTGAATCCTCTGTAGAAAATTATAGGGATATTATTTTCTATGAACTTCTAAAAGATGGAGTTTTTCTCTCCCATGCACAGACTACCCAAGTCATAGAGGTTTTTATTAATTAGTGAAGCTCTTTCTTCAGAATTTGCTTTTCTTCTAGTATCTTATTGTATACTGGCTGCCATGACATTTTTCCCTATTGTACGGTAAGGATGCAAATTGTATTTCCTAGTGTCAAATTGCCAGTTTAAATGAAATTGTGACTATGTGCCAGCCAACAGCTATTTCTCTTTTATCTATCAAATCATCTGTCTAAGGTCCCATTCAGCAATCACCTCCCTTAACTTGTTTTACATAAGCTGTGGAAAAGTTGTCAGATATTGAAGTGATATTTTTGCTGCTGCATTTGTTTTGACCTCAACTAGTACGTTGAATGCACCACATATGTTCTGACAGAGTATTCAGAGTATTCCAAATGGAGCAAAGACCTCGCAGACTTCAGTTATGTGGCTAGCAATTATCCATTAGATGGTGCAAACACGTGTTTTGTAGTGAAGAGAGGTTTGCTATGTTATTTCTTACAAACATTTTTGATCTAAATAAAGCCAGTAATTGATGGCTTTCTGATCAACATGTGCCATCAAACTCAAGGCGAGAGCTTTTACTGAAACCAGATGAGCTGCTCCCGACTACACCTTGAATCTGAGGAAAAAGGAATACAAATTCTCCCATGCAAATGGTGAGGGAACTGTCTGACTCACATTATGCTCCCAGTGAGTTGCACAGGGTCTCAGTGTAATGATGGTCAGACACACAGCTGTGACAATGCAGATAGATAGATATATATATATAGACTAACATTGCTAGGTCCTGCACCTGGGTCGGGGTGATCCCAAGCACAAGGACAGGCTCAGGGATGAAGGAATTGGGATCAGCCGTGAAGAGAAGGACTTCAGGTTACTGGTGGGTGAGAGGCTGGATGTGACCTGGTAATGTGCGCTCACAGCCCAGAAAGCCAGTGCAGTGGTATCCTGGGCTGCATCCAAAGCATGAGGCCAGCAGGGCAAGGAAGGAGATTCTCCCCCTCTACTCTGCTCAGGTGAGATCCCACCTGGAGTGCAGCATCCAGCTCTGGGGCCTTCAATGTAAGAAGGATATGGATGTACTAGAGCGAGTCCAGAGGATGTCCATGAAGATGCTCAGAGAACTGGAGCATTTCTTTGAGGACAGGCTGAGAAATTTGGGGCTGTTCAGCCTGGAGAAGAGAAGGCTCTGAAGAGACCTGATTGTGGTCTTTCAATACTTAGAGGGAGCTTATGAAAAAAGAGGGAGAGAGAGACATTTTGCCAAGGCCTGGAGTGACAGGACAAGGGGCAACCTTTTTAAGCTCTTGTGTTGACCCGTAACTGGCAGTCTCCAGGGGACAAGGTGGTTTGTGCACAAGGTTTATACGACATCAGAGGCATCAAAGAGCAGGACTGTCTTTCTGATGCTTGAGGACTTGCAGCTTCATTATCTTTGTTTTACCTCACATAAGTACAAAGTTGGCTAGTTCCAGTAGAAGAATTCTGTTTAGAGTGCTGCAGATGAAGTTTTGAGGAGTTGACCTACACACCATTGAGTCTACACTTTGAGTATACATTATGTGGAGAGGTATTCCCCCGAGAAGTACTAAAATGATCTCTTTAGGTTGCACTATTTTTTCCCCTTGTTTTATACAACCAGAAAAGGTAGCAAGTACAAAGTGATCACTCTCAAATGTTAATTATCTTACATCTTAATTGAATCTCCATTAATTTTTCTCTGTCCTCACCATCTAATTCTCTTAGTTAGAATCTCCTAGCATATGTAAAATATGCACAGCAGAAGAAACTTCTGCAGACATTTGCAGATATATCAGGAGGTAACTCTGCCATAAAGGTTGCATTAAGCTTTTAAATTAAAACAGACATAAATTTCTCTATTTCACACTTTAATGATCAAATGTAATCTTCAAAGGTTCTAATAGCTGTTAAATTTTTCTAGAATGTTTATAAGCTGAAAGACCTGTTCCATTAGTAGCAGAACTAATGAAACTCGCTTTCCTATTGTCACTAGTCCTTGCACACTAGCCCACACTTGTATGCAGCCACAACAGCAGGATTGTAGCTTGTCTGGAGCTGTGCACCTGCTAAAGGATTTTTCTTTTTCTTCCTGTATGTTGGCTCCTGCCCCTTGGAAAAATTTGGGCTGAGCTCTTTCTGATTTTCCATTACTAAAGGAATAAATAATGTCTTCTCCCTAGAAGTAAATTTCTAATGGGGAGGCAGGGGAAATTAATACTTTGATATTCTTAAAAACTTTTCCACTTTCAAATGTGAAAAAAAAAAAAAAACCATTGAGGGGACATTGAAAGTCTAATCTCTTTATTTTTACTTTTTAAGAAAGCTAATTAAATTTGATATGATCTATAAAAATTCAGATGGAACCTGGTTTTGAAATGCAGGTTTAAGGCCATGATTTACTTTAAATATGGGCTAAGAGTTCCTAAGATAAAATTCTAGCTCTGTGAAATGGTATAAGTTTTCTGTCCTTTATCAAGTGGAGAGAATTGGATGCCTTAGGAGGACTTTCAATTCAGCTGATTTTAAAGTTGCTGAATATTTGCTTTGAGATGGAATTAACTCTGAGTTTCTCACTTCTGACTCAAAAGGTTGTCTGTGTTGAATGATTCAGATACTGGTATTTAGTCAAACATATACATCTACAGCCATTTATGAGCTGTCGTTTGCTTTTTAATATTAAAAAAAAAAATTCCACTCGACCTCGTCTCTGTAGGCTTGATCCAGAAAGATTTGCGTAACAATCTGTTGCAGTTAAGGTCAAAGCTAAGTTCTAAATTTGCGGATACAAATTTGAGAATGGGTCTGTGAATGAGGTTTTGGGCCTGTTCAAGTTGACGGGACTTTACCACAGATATTTTCGTAGGAAGTTATTCTTGTGGAACAGGCAGTGCTTCTGTGAAGTCTTTGTGTTAGAGTTGCATGATGCCTGGAAATGCTTCCAAGTTCAGATTGGTGGGGCAGCACTGATGCTTAGTCTGTTTTACTAAAACCCCATAAAACTCCTTTTTCTGTTACATCGAGAAACTAGACGTGCCTATGACCTTAAGGAGTTATTGTTAATTCAAGGTTCAATTCTACTTTTTTGATTTGAAAATACAGGATTTTAAATTAAGCAGGCAATAAAACTACAGTGGTATTCCAATTTTTATAGGGATTATTCTTAATTTGCAGCAATAACATTATTTGCAGGTAAAAAAAAGATGCTAACACTACCTTCCTGCTAATGAGCGTGGTCTCCCAGAATACTACCTTAAGGGTTTCTTTTTGGCTTTTTTGCTGTGGTCATGTGTCTTTTTCCTGTCCTCTATTTTGTCATGTCCACCTTTCCCCTGATGTATTCAATCACATCTGAACAGAAGCTTATTTCAGTTGCTTATAAAAATTGCAAGCAAGAGTGGTTATGATCTGAAGGAAGGGACAGGAGGGAAACTACTGCACCTGATGCCTTGCAGCACACCTGACGTGGAACCACAGGGGTGTGGCTGTTGTTGAAACTCTGGTTTCTCCAAGAAATTTATTCAAGTTCTTGGAGAATTGAATAATCTCCAAGATAATGCCTGAATCAATGACTCTTCTAATTCAAATAACAGTTTGTGCTGCAGTAGTTAAAATCAACAGTGACTGCATGTGAAGTAAACTGATAAGAAAATCAAGGTTTCAAAAGCCAGAAAGATGAAAGAATTAGTTTTTCTGAAGCCTCTGCACTCTGAAATACAAGTGCTGGAACAACTGGCTTAAGCTTCTTGCAATTAGCTTACAACAATTTGTAGATACACAGTGCTGTACATGCAGTTGCTATTTTCTGTGTCAAATTTTGTTTCTTGAAACAATACAGCAATTAACAGTGATAATACGGGGGGGAGGGGAGGGTTCTGTTTTTGTTTAACAAAAAACATCCTTTATTACTCTAGCAGGTGTATGAGCCATTTTGTCACAAAGTTTTCTTTGAAAAGGAATCAGCGCGTTCTGTTGCTTTGCAGAAGGCAAGTATGATTTGGAAGATAAAAGCTGTTACATATAAAAGACCTTCATTTACATTCAAGCATCATTGCTTGTACGAGTATGTGAAAGAAATCCTCTTTTTAATATGTATTTCAAAACTGAGAGAAGAAAAGCAATCCCACCCATGAATTTAAAATATACTCATTAGTGTTGAAGAAGGAAGTAATTTCAAACAATGATGAAGTTTAAATTCTCTTAAACTTCATTTGCTGATGCAATCCCTGATGGCAGTGCTCAGATGGGAATTTGAGATTTTTAAGCTTCGAGATGGATGGGACATGAAATCTTGTGTTTCTGACAAATTCCTGTCAGACATAGATACAAATGAGATTGGAAATTTAGATCTTGAGAGTGAAATGCTTGAGAAGAAGATATTCCAGACTCTGGGAAGAGAGAGATAGGAAGAGATTTTGACTTGGATGCCACTCTCAGACAAAAATATAGACTGTGATTTTGAGATTTAGGACTGTGTGTGGTTAAATAGGAACTGTATTTTCTTTCAGCACTTGCTAGAAGGGAAAGATTTGAAGTTAGGTGATGACTGTTTTTCCTTTTGGTGGTGATGATGTTCTGATGTGGTAGTGAATTTTAATAGCCTGTTTTTTCCCTTATCAGAAGGCTTAACAGGGAAGGAAGTAGCTACAACAGAGCTGGTGACTATGATACCACTCCAGTTGTTGACTCACCAATTCCAAGTGTTTATTTTGAAATAAAAGTCTCCTATGCTCATTAATGTTCTACTTGGATGTTTTGAAGAAAGTCTTTCAGTGTCAGAAACTAATAGCAGTATAAGAAAACACAAAATATGTGTTAATATTGTGATTAACAATATTGTTAATATTGTTAGTATTGCCTCTTAAGAATATGCTGTGAATTCCTGGACACAGATTGGAAAAGGTGCCTATTTCCTTTTACTTTCCAGGTGAATCAAAGTATCACATTCATCAGGTTTTCTCCATTATTTGTAGACTTTTAAGACATTGTGATTTTGGTTTGAACTAGCTGCTGCCACCTTACATTGGTCTATAACTCGAAGCTTTTTTTAACCCTCTTTCATTTCCATGCATATATTCAATGTCTTGATGATAATTCTAAGCCGGATTGCAAAATTATTTCTTATTTTTCAACTGTTACTTGAAGTCGATGTGAATTTTGATATTTACCTTCAAGATAATTATTATCAGGTTATGTGTAAGGAAAGCTGCAGTACTATCAAGACAATATTAACAGGTAGATTAAACATTTTAACTTTATTTCTTACATAAACCTAGTTAATCTAATTTATGCAGAATGTGTTTATAAATCTGAGGTTTTAACCTTCATTTCCTCTTTCTATTTGTGAGAAGTACAAGGTAACTCATAATACATCTCTGGGATATCTAAAAACCGGGCTAAAGGAAAAAACTAGTGAAAAGTACTGCCTTTAACATGTGTAAGCATTGATATTCAGCATCTTTATTAGTATTCCTCTGCAATTCTTAATCCATTTCTATTGAAGCCATGGCAAAAGAATTTATTTCCCTAGAGGTAATCTAATATCTGTGATCTCCCATAACTGTTAACTAATAAAAAAGTATTCAGCTGGCTAATGTAACACTATTATATGTTTATAAACACTATACGTTTATGTAGTTCAAATTCCACTGTGATTGTCCTAATTTAAAATAAGTAAATTAATATTTTGTCACACATTTTGTAACCACTTTTTATATGTAAAATACTTTCATGTAAAGGATGTTTGCATGTTGAGCATGGCAATAATTCATCATGCTACAGAATCAACTCTTCAGATTTTAATTTGATTGAAAAATTTACTTCTCAGCCACAAGAAGTTGAAATAGCATTTCTCCCTTTGAAAAGGCAAGATGGGGAATTGCAGTGGTGTCTTCTTTGGCTAGAATGGATCTATGCTTTTATGTTTCTTGGGTCATGGTTCTCTAAGTGGAAGCTTTACTGCTGGCTCCATAGGTGAAATTTAATAATATTCATCTGCTTTAAACAGAGTTTTAAAGTGCTTGTGCTGTACTTGAGTGTGTACTCTTTATTTGTAATGTAAAAATAAGACAAGACAAACAATCTAAACAATTTTAAATTTCTGCATGTTGTAATTAAGAGAACATATTTCCTTCAATTAGGAGCCAAAATTTCTCATCTAACATAGCATACACAGAGAAAGTTCAGTTTTCTATACAATATTTTAAAAAATCCATTTTGCTGTTGAAACATATATGTAGATTTTTGTTTTTACTTCTGTACAGTACTACTGAGTATAATTTGCAAATGTATAATACTTTTGAGCCTCTGTACAATAATTCACAAGCCTCTGTATATTCTTGGCCTCTGTTCAAATTGGTTGACTAATAATTGCATCCTTGAAGAAACTTGATACCTGCAGCCAACTTTTCTCTGTTCCAAAATTTCTTAACAGAATACCAAACATGTGTAAAGGTGTTAAACTCAAAAAATATTAAGGTTAGAAAAAAAAAAAAATACCCCACCAAAACAAACCTGAAACCGTTTAATTTACAGAAACAGAAAAATTATCCACCAGTACATCCGTTTACATAGGCATGCAACAGTTAAAATATTAAATTCTGGGTATTTATAGCATTGCAAATTTTTCCAAAGATATTTAACTTGTTGACCTGCTCACTGGGTAGCCAAGCAGTAGAAAAATTCAGTTAAATTTAGTAATTATTGCACATTGCATTTGTCACCAGTAGAACAAAGTAATCAAGATTTTGCTTTTATGTCACAGCTGAAAAACACCCACTCTGCTGCTGAGCACATTTAACAGTAAACAACTGTGTCTGAAGAAGGCAGAAAACTTCCTGGCATGCTCATTGTCTCTGTATTGCCTCTTCATTCATCTTATTGCCTTTGCATTGTTCTACTTAATGCACTTTTTGCACTGCGTGCTACTTAATATTGAGAATGTGAACTCAACAAAATTTATGACCAAGAGAACACTGAAATGTACCTAACAGATAAGACATAACATAGTGGTTTTGGACATATATAAAGCAAATATTAGTAAATACTGCATTTACGTATTCTATTTGTTAATAATTATTTTTAACATGTTGTAGAAGAGTGCTTCTTTAAGAAGAGTTAGTGCGCTCTGAGACTTGTGACCAATGTGCTGTTTTGAGGAAAATTTCTGAAATGTGTGCATAGTCTGACTTTTAAAATAGCCTTAAACCTATGAAGTGGGCTTGAGTCCATTACTTAGAGTATCTACAGAATAAAAACATGGTTACATTAGCCTATTTGTTTAGACAACCAGATATCTTCTCTGTGGAGATACAGCTTATTAGCGAAGCAGATAAATATTTTCCACAGCTATCTTGGGTTTTTTTCTTATTCTCAGTATTTACAAATGGAGTCCTGAAACATATGGCACCCTCAGTTTTTTTCTATGAACCTTGCATGATGAGCGATCTCCAGACTCCTCTTAGGTAGGGTACTTAGTTGCATAAGAGAGAGAGCTTTATTTACAACTATATATCTAAAACATTGAAAAGACTTCCTTGTCTCAGGAAGAACCAAGTGGCACAGCTGATACTACAGGGCAGAGTATTTCCCTCTCTCCTCTCTGTTTTCAGCATCCCTGCGCTGTCACAAGAGGAATTGGATAAATGCTGGAATCTTTATTCTTGTTAAATGTTTCTCTTAATGTAAACTTAATTTTGTTCAGACTGGAAGCATATGTTTGCTCTTTGAAGACATGGAAACTAAATGACTTTTTAATGTGAGTACTAAAACTCTCAAGTCTGTCAAGTGAGCAGTGTTGCATTGTCTTGAAAGCTGCTGTCACACATTCATGAAGGTCAAGACCTGTGTCTCGACTTTCATCAAACAGATTTTTATGTTCACCAGGTGCTGAGTTAAGTAAAGTTCAGAAGTGTGAGTGGCAGGCACATGGGACAGATAGAGGATTTGGAGTACTGTTAAGGCAAAAGTAATTTTGGACAACCTTTTGAATCTGTGTGTGGAAGCATACAACTTCATCATAATCGAGGGAAGGAGTGTTCAGAAGAAGACAGTGCTAGTAAGTCTGAGATCAAGTCATCAGCCAAATCTGAAACCCTTCAGCAGATTGGAACATCTATTATTTTGTTTTCCTTTCTCAAATGTTTTACTAGCAAGGACTGAACAGTCATATAAAAGTAAAAATATCTGTCTTCGAGGGGAGTTTCAGTAATTTTAATAAACTGTCAAATATTTTGTAGAAAATTCTGTGTTGCTTTTATGACAGATAAAGCTTTCAATGAAGTTGAGTATTTGTAAAATTTATTTTAAGAAATGCAAACTTTTGCCGCTTTATCTTAATAGTTGGAGCAGATTGAAACTGTTTTTAAAAAAAACTTACCAGGAAATAGTAATATTTATTGAATTTTACAAACTGGTATAATCTTAATCTAAACCATTTAACAGGAAAACCTTTATTTTCCAAAGTATAATGGGCTTGAATTTAAGCAAGTACAGCATTTGGTGCAAAACTCTATTGTTCCTTGAGGACTTTCACACTGGCTTCGTCTCTGCTGTTTTCAAAACTTCAGTGCTTCACTCTAAACAATGAAAGAAAAGTTAGGCTTTCAGGAAGGGCAGCTGAACACAGTTGATATTTTTATGTATACAGAAAATGGTTCAAACAAAGATCCTGGAGGTAAGCCTTAAACCCACTTTTGTAGACATCTAAAGTTAGGACTAGAAGCATAATTGATAAGGAGATTTGTGGTGTGTAACCTCAGATGACAGGATCCCATCTGTTCATTTGTATTTCACAGGTCACTGACTGACAGAAATTCACTAAACACCGTAATCACTATTTGATAGACATATCTGATCAAGAAGGCATAAAATATTGATGTGAAAATGTTAAAAAATCAGCATTTGCCACTTATTTGTTTAGCTTGTTTCAAGTCCTATCCGTATCTGATTTAAAAGATGCTTACTTCTAATTTGGAATATTTTGGTATGTTCTTCAAGACTATATCAACATTGAATGCTCAAAGTGCTGAGGAAGGAAAGGATGATCTTTCTAAAAGTCATGCCCAGAAAAACAGAGTTAGCTATTTGGATGAGGATGAGAAATTTTGAGAGCTGGGTCGGCAGGAGTGTACAATATCTTTGCAGACCATCTAAACTTGATCCTAAATTCTGGCACTGAATCCCTGTGCAAGTGCGTAGTCCTGTTGTTTTATGAAGAAGTTTAGAAATGTTTTTATGCTGTCTTTAGAAGAGACCACATTGGAAATCCTTTTTCTTTAAATGTAGATACACCTTTTTTATGTGGACTAAGAAATATTTTGCCTCTAATTAGAAAAGAATATTGCATGTCCTGATGTTCTACCCAGTGCTAAAAAAGTGGGGCAGATTCTCAAATCAAGGGCAACCTTACCAAGATCATTGCGACCATCTGATCTCCCAAAGAGTTAGCTGTTCTATTTGATAATCTGGCTTTCTAACCTGAGGATGTTGTTTCCTTTTCCTTCTTTTGAGACTTCCGTTTTTATCAGATTATTATTTTGCTTATTATGTCATTTGGAAGATTCAGAACCTCTGGGGAAAAAAAACTTACCAAACAAACACCAAAACAAATAACTCAGTACTGTTTATAATGTTGCTTTGTTAATTGTTATCAATGCTTTGACAACACAAGTAATATATTAGAAAATGTTTAGGTAATACCAAAGGGACTATTATAAGAAAATAAGAAAAAATGTCTGCTAGTTCACTAGTTGGAAAGGACTTTGTAACTTATTTCAAATAATAGAAAGGTTTAATCTACAAATTACAAAACTAAGGTAGTGACTGTTGCTCAGGTACATTACATTTCTTAATTTGTTCTAAATTAGTGACAGGTTTTTGAGTCTCAGATGTTAGACAATTACATCTTCTGCTTTCATTGTAAAGAAACAGAATGTTCTCGTGCATTCAAGGTATAAAATTACCCTTTGTATAGTGTAGGTAAGCAGTTTCCTCATTTTGAGGGTTCCATAAATCTTTTAAACCAAGGTACTGGTAAACCAGTGTCCTTACATGATTATTTTAAAGCTACTGCCTATTGCTAGCTGTGATTCTTCCATTACACTGGGAACTAAAGAAGCTTGTTTAAAGAATGCCTACTGCTATCTTTTACCATAGAGTACTAATTTGCCATTGAAAAAAAGATGAAAAAGTACAGTGATTTGTCATCATCTTGGGGTTTGCAGTCAAATTAAGTCTTGTGAGAAGAGAAAGGGATTTAGGGACAATTCTGGAAGAGATGTAAAAACATTAAATGGGTCATGAAGTGGCAGAAGTTATATATGAGGCTTACTGGTCACTATAAAGTAGGATGAGAATAATCTGTTATTTTCACATGTAGCATCAGGAGTTATTAATAATGAAATGGTGCCCTGTCTCCCCAAAGATGCATCAGTGAAAGAAAATATCTGGAAAAACAGCCTGAGACATCTTACTAGCTGAAGGCCTAAGAGCAATCCTTTCCTAAGGAAACCTGTTTATTCACAAGCTGAGGGATTTCAGACAAAGAAGGAATGTATGCTGTTGCTCTAGTTTCCCTGGCCAGCTACAGCTTTGCTGAAAGGTTACAGAGGGGCCCTTGTCAGCATTTTGTCTAGACTTCTTTCCCTAGCTCAGCCCCTTGACAGAGGCTTAGGGCTGAGAAGGACTCTGTTCTCAGGTTCTGCAGTTCTTATATACCATTTCAGGAGGCAATTTGATGTTTTATATTACTCTTCTGAATAAGACAGATAAAACCTTCGTCTACATTTTTGATGATTATAGTTTTCAAAGTTTCGATCAAAGGCAGTAAGCAAGATACATTTAGGACCATTTTGGAAATTTTAAAATTTTACTCTTCCGTTTCCCATCCTTGAACCTTTATTGACAACATGATTTGGTCTTTAACTCACCCTCATCAAAAAAGCTAGTTATGCATAAGAAATTTGTCATGTCACTCAAGTAACTAATTGCTTAGATCAGGGCCGTTGCCATGCAGGAATTTTTGTCTTTGTTTTTGTTTTTTGTGCTGAAATTTTTTAGTTTTTCTCTAGCTAGCTTATTTTATATTAAATTAAATGGGGCTCTAATGCTTCTTTCTGTCTCTACCTTGTTTCTCTCAATGTTCATCCCTTTCATCAGAAGATTTTCTAAGAATCTTCTGCTAATTTTTCAGGTTTCCTGAGCCACTTTCAAATTAATTAGGCAGTGTAATTTCTCTGTGTGTATGTTCACACCTGATTTTGACAATTTTTACACAGGCTGTGTGATACTTTTGAATAAAAGCATAGAATAATTTTAGGTTAGAGATATCAGGACAGGTTCTCTAAAACAGGAAATATGGCCTACAGACATCTTCCCTGTCTTTTTCTCCTAGAAGGCTTTTCTTTTTGATGTAGCCCTAAGATAAGATTGATGTTGGACAGCTGAAATGCCTTAAATCAGCTGCCTTATTTAAATGCCATACTCTGGAAATACTGACAACATCCAAAAGACAGAGCTGTTTTGACCTGAACGCTAAACCATAATATTTTATTTCTTGGCCCAATAAAATGTATTGCATTATCTACCTTGTCAGTAGACCCTGACATTCATAGTGCTTGGCCCTTATCCTAGGACACATAAAACGCTCTTGATAAATTGCTTATGAAAAGGCTGGATAGACAACAGGCAGAGTGACAGCAGCATATTTCTCTTCCCTGCCTCATTCGAACAGGAGAGATGATGTGTTTAGTTTTTCCAGTATGGGATGTTTCAGGATGATTACTGTAATTGGATCTGGTAGCACACACATTTGTGGCTTTGCAGATGTTGTCAAATAGTGTTTAATGTTTTCTGTCTTGAGTCTCTTGCAGCGGCCCCCACCTCTTCCCTTCCAGAGGAGTACCAGCTGAGGTAATAGCTTGTCTGTTTGTTAAGGAGTTAGCCCTCAAAGTGCACATCAGACCAGCTTTTTATGTGCTTATTTGCTTCCCACAGAATGTCAAGACAAAGCTGGAGATTCAGCACTGTCCAGACTATATTTTCAAAGCCATTCATTCATACTTAGGGTTTCAAGGTGGAAACCTTATCCCAAAAGTTGCCTCAAATAAAACAGAGGTTTCTACGGGAGAGCAGAGGAGGAAGACAGAGCCCACTGGGTCTGGCCCAGTGCAGTGCAGGAATATTCTGAAGTAGTCATGAGTAGGGCTTAAAGTTGAGCACCACTCAGTAAGCAAAACCCAAATCCAGACCCCACTAAAATAAAATATTCTGTAATCATTCCTCTGGAAAGTGAGTGAAAGATTTGACACTGTTCATGCAGCCAATGGTCTATAAATTCAGGGACTGTGAAAAATGCTTGGATGCTACAATGAACTGTGTTTTTACAGGTCCATGAAAGACAGGTCATTTCAGTATAGGCCATGCAGATTTGAGCTGATATATGGAGCTACTCTATCCTCATCTCTGAGGATTTACATTCTAACCAGTAAAATCTGAGGACATAGAATGATATGGAGGAAAATTAATTAGCTGCTGAGAAATGCTGCATTTCAATGGGTTACAAAGAATAGAATCATTTAGGTTGGAAAAGACCTTTAAGATTATCGAGTCCAATCATTAACCTATCACTCCCAAGTCTACCACTAAACCATGTCCCTAAGTGCCACATAATTTTTTTAGATACATCAAGGGATGGTGACTCCACCACTTCCCTGGGAAGCTCAATAACCCTTTGGATAAATAAATTTTTCATAATCTCTCATATAAACCTGGATGATAGTGTGTTTGCACTGGAGCACTGTCTGGGCAGCTGGATCAGTCATGGTGGGTGCAGAGCTTGGAGAGGCAGTGGCTTTCTGCTGAGTGGGTCACAATGCTCCTTGGTTGAGCTGTCTGGGCTTCAGTGCCCTTCTGTGCCCCCTTCTGTGCAAGCTGTCGTTTCAGGCCCTTGCTGACACACCACACCCTGGCTCTGGATGCTTCCCAAGGACTTCTTTTATAGGGTTGGGGTGTTTGATTGACATGGCTTCTGGCCTCACTCGGGTCTCATTTGCCACTGTGGCACAAGCTGTGAGCTCCTGGCAGATGTCTCTGCTCACCTGACACTCCCCTAGATCAGGAAACACTCATGTGCACCACACTACAGCTCCCCGCTGCAGCAACAGAGAACAAATATCACAATGAAAAATATCTGCCTTCTTAAATCTCTCAGGTTTTTAAGTTTAGGTATGGATGACATACTTGCTTTTCAGAAGGTATTAGTATTATGGGTGAAATATTGTTGACCTCTTTTGTGGTTCTTTGTTGTTCGTTTGGGTTTTTCCTGAAGACGTTTTTGTTTCTTTCCCCCCCTCTACATATTTTAATTAAACAAGTGAAAGTTATGTAGAACTTTAAAACTCTTTTTGCACTCACAGAAACTGACTGAACATGCATGTTGTGGGCCTTCTTGGGTTGGAAATGTAAAAACTCTTTTGGTACACAGATGTTCATCTAAATAACATGAGACAGCCCTTCAAATAAGGTAGATGCTGTATAAATGATTCTTATGTCCTGAAGTTCAGGAGTATTGAGTTTTAGTAAGAAGTTTTTACTAGGAATCTTAGGAATGAAAGAAATGGTAAATAATTAAAATACTACTCAGAAAACATGACAGTGCAAGTTCATATAATAATGATGGGAAATAGTCTTATTGGGTCCTGCAGAAACCTTGATGTGCCTTCAAAGAATCTTGGATCTAATTCAGTTTTGTAGGTTGGAAAGTCATGAACACTAAAAAAGGTACCTGGTAACCTATGTGGGATACCGTTTGAATACAAAGGAAAGGTTGTGACTTTCCTTTTATCTTCTCTTTCAGACCTTTCCCAATAACTGTGCAAGAATGCAGAATGAATCAGAACACAGCCATTTATATTTCATTTGAATGCAGGTAGTGTGTTTTGTGCTAAAGCCTTGGACTTACCTCTTACAGTGGAATATATCTCTGGAACTACCGTACAGAAAGACCTGCCTGTAGTAAGTAAATATTAGAAAATACTCATCTGCTTATATTTTATTTCTTCAGTTCAACTAGCTATTCATCTGTTTTCCACCTCTTGCAAATGTGAGGGAGTGTGTCAGCTCTTTTTTACTTAGAGAAGTAAAATATTAGCTATTACTCCTCTTTGGTGCAAGAAATGTTCTAGGGATAATTTCAAGATATATTTTAACAGACCAAAATCTTAGGGAGGAATATTTCTTGCAGAAGGTTTTGTGAAAAGAAAAGTTCTTTAACTGCACTACATAAAATGCCTCTTTCTGGTAAGCTGCTGGGAAATACTTCTTTTTTTACGAAAACAAATATATACTGTTATCTGCCATGTCAAATACCAGGTATGGGGTTATTTGCTTGTTTGTTTTTTTTCTTAAAACTTTCAAATATTTTTTTTTCTCCCCTGGAGATTATACCTTTGCACTTATCTGAAAAATGTTTACATCACTTTAGTATCACAAGTCTCTTAAAAGGCAGAAGAGTGTCAGTCTTTTGTCATGGAAAGGAGAAGAGGGCTACAGTGCAGCCATTAGGTAACCTCTATCAGGTCATAAATGGAGTCACTGCAGTGTCACCATGACCCAAGATTGATGAATATATTCTTTTCTCTTTATCTCTTGGGCCTATTCTCACATTCAGACCATGTTGTCCCCAAGGATCATGGAGATAGGTATATCCGTGGGAAGGTTTGTCATCTCATAAGTGGTAGAAGAAATTATGAAAAATATGTATCTAGTGGGGAGTTTTGCTTCATTGTGAAGGTTGAAAGGAAGAAGATAATATTTTTGTCCTTTAGAACAACCAAAGAAGTTATTTGGCATAGCAGGAATCCACGACTAATTAAAACCAGTGATCATTCATGTAAAAGTTTCCTTTTCATGGAAGAAAGACCATTTTGAAAAAAGAAAAATGAAAATAAAAAGAACAAACCTAGGAGCATAGTCCAACCTTTCTGATGGATGAGTAGGAATAAGAAAAAGATATGTGTAAAATGAGTGCTCTTCTTAAGGAGAATTATGTTAGTATTTGGGTTAAAAAAGGGATTTCACTTTGGGCAATGATTTCCATTTTATACTATTACATTTAACAATTGCATGTTGAAGTTCTCCTCTTGTAAGTTCATGTATTTATAAATAAATTTTAAAAAACCAAAAACAAACAAACAAACAAATAAGTAAATTCTACAAAATGCATCTAGAGATGAAAATGAGTCATTGTAGGTTATCAGTCCACTGTGAACTATTGGTTCCCTCCTGTGCTAGAACAGACATGGTCTGTAGGTGCAAGAGCAGGGATCTATCAATGAAGAAGTTAAATGGCCACAATGGAGAACACTGAAAACTTGGTTTAATAAAGAAATAAGAATATTTTAGCTCTTAGAGAAAGATGAGGGGGAAAAAAAAAAAAAGAAAAACTCAGTAATAGAAATAAAACCCTAAAATTTTTTCCATTTCAGTGAGAGATCTAAGAAACCACATCAATTTGGTATTTATTTTAATTTGAAGCAAATTAAAAGGTAAATCGATTGCAATACAGAGGTACCTAGCAACTGGGATTTCTGAAAGTAGCTTATTAAAGTAGCAGAAAAATGTAAATTACTGCAGAAAGGCAGAGTCCAAGCAGATGTGTTTCCATAACAAGGAATACACTGCTGCTTTTCAGTTTCTTTCAGGCAGGCAATTAAATATGGCCATCAAGAAGCATGACAACCCTTTAATGCTTGAGCCTTATGTTAAAATTTATAAATCAAATAGAGCAAGGTTGGATGGTTGGATAGTTGGCTGAGGTATATGGCCTGTGTTATGGTCAAGTGCTTGATCACAAATCACTTGTTTAGCCTGAAGATTTGTGGCTTTTCTGTAAAAGCTTTTTTCTCACTGGTGCTTTAATCCATACTGCCAAAGGTCCCTTAATCCTCAATTTACCTACAACTAGGTTTGTTCAGAGAATTTATGCTGTCTTTTTAGGAATGCCTGAAAACTTACATTCTAATTCCCTCAAAACCAGCCATCCATCTCCTTGGCAGTTTTGAAGGTAAGGCTGTATTCTGTGCATTGCTACCTGGAGTTGGGATGGATTTGGGATCAAGCTGCATGGCTCTTTGACTATGCGGTGGTTTGGGTTTTGGGGCAGAAACAAGGACGGGCCCTCACGGAGCAGTAAGGAGACAAGGAAAGGGTTGCCTGGATGTCCAGAAGCAGTGCATTTTCCCTGAGCAAATGTTTGCTGTTAAGGTGTTTGGTGTCACATCTGCTGTTGGGATCTCGGGTAGCAGTAAGTAGATCTCTTCTTGCCATGCATGCTTGTTGGCCACGTGCATCATAGTCCATCTCTTTGCTATCAACATGGAATGGAATGGGAGCTTTGTGGATGGTAATCCGTATGTAATCACTATGCAGAGCATATGGACTGACAAGCAATGCTAACACAGGAGATTTGTCCTCATATGCCACATTTTGTCCATATGGATGATACAGTCTCTTTGTCAGTGACTAAAGAGGACAAAACCATATTCTTTGATTGATGTATTTATTACTCAACTACAACAATAAAACGGGTGACTGCAGACAAATTTTTCTGTGGAGGTAGGTTTGTTTTATACCCAGTATTGAGGGTTTCCTCTTATCAAGGACATTGCCACATTTTTGTATGCAGCTGGTATGTGTCTTGCCATCTACGGACCCATTGTGGGCCTGGTAGGTCACAGATTTAGTGACAATCAAAAGTCTCTGTCATCATTTAATTCGTCTAGGATGGTCTCTATCATCATTTAATCTAGCTTCCAAATTATGAGATTTGGCTAGTTTTCTTTTCATTCCAATGTGAAAATCTCTTCACTGCACTTCAAATAGAAGAAAGTTGCTCATTTTGTTTTTGACAGAAAACCCAGCAGGGAAGAATGATTTTTGAAGTGGTAAGAACTAAACAGTCTGTGCCATCTTTACTCACCCTAGTAAGATTAATTTCTTTCATTACACATCCTGAGGTGGCATATCAGTTCCAAAGGAAACCAGAAGCAAGGCATAAGTCAGCTTCACTTCCTTGCAATGCTAGCAACATCTGAGTTTATAGTGCCCTTGTTAGCTAAACCAGAAATGTCACATAAGTCTGAAGTCATGACATTGCTTCCCCAAAAAACTGGAGAAAGTCACTTGGTTTTATAATGAAATGTCATTTATGATGTGGGCTGTTCTTTCTAGATGTGGCCTGAAACAATTTTCATAGCAGTTGAAGTGTCTATTTATTGAGTGTAAGGGAACTAGAGGCCAAATGCATTACATCTTTTCAGCTGAATTCAATTTGTGATTCTAGAATGGAGGCTAGGCTTTTACTAACAAAGGCTGTAGTGAGGCTAAGAACAAAAAAGATAAGCCCTTTGCTCCTTTTGCTACTCATTTCTGGGACTGAAATGTGTATGAACTTTTACAAAGGTGCAGAACAGTACTTCAGGATATTTTGAATAGTCTATTCTTCTTAATGGGCTTTTAAAATACCTATTTTGGGTGGTTTTCAAGTTGCAGCCTATTTCAGCTTTTATCTAGCACTTCTGCTTTTACTCCACTCCTGCATTGTGATAGCCAGAGACTCCATATATCTGTGTTTCAAGGAAAGGCAGATGAAATATCTGTTTTGCTTTGTTTTTTTTTTTTTTTTTTTTTTTTTTTTTTTTTTTTTTTTTTTTTTTACCTAAGGTTTCACATTTTTGTTAGAGTAACATGGCATTTACTTGTTTCTGTATTTTCACATTTCTTATTGCGAAAACCACTGTTCAAATTTAATCCTCATTTTGCAGTCCTAGTAGCAGAGCCTCATATGGGTTAATTTTTGTAGTTGCTAGGTATTTTGATGAAGCACTGACCACTTTGTCAGGAGAGCATTGTCTCTGCTCAGGTTTAACATTCCATTCATCCTGCTGGGAGTTTTCTCATCTTTTCTTGAAGGAAAAATGGAGTTATAGGAAAGAGACAGTATCCTCTGCAACTGTAAATCATTGTAGGATTGGTTTTGGAGGGAGGAGGAGATGGGAAGACAACAGTATAAAGGTATAAGAGGTAAGATATTTGGCCATAACAAGCAGACAAAATGAGAATTCTTTGCAGTGCAGTACCATATATTATTGCTTCTTTCAGGAAAGATCTTTCTCACACAAAGGTGGCATCTGTAAGAGTTTGTACATGTCCAGCCTGTAGGTACTGCAGTGGGTGAGGAAACTGTGGGGAGGAGTCGCACTTAGACCTATCTGCCACCTATATTCTGCCCCCAGGTGTGCCCTTGGGGGGACAATGGGAGCTCGATGCACTAGAAAATGCCAGTGAGTTGAATTAAAGTCAGTAAAGGGTGATTTTCTCATCAAATTGTGCCAACCTTTACAGAAAGGCATCAGTATTCAGTCTGAGCTGATAACAGGTTTAAAAGATGTAGAATAATCAGCACTGCCAGGAGACAGCATAGACACATCACTCCTTGTGTGCTGCTGTAGAATAGAAATTACATTGTCCTGAAAGGCTCTGTTGAAATAGAACTTTGAGCTTTGTGCTTTATGAAAAGTTGTGATACTTGGAGATCAGTGAACCAAAAGTTTCTTTTTTTTTCCTTTTTTTTTTCATTTTTTTTTTTCTTTTTTTCATACTTATCTGAGGAAGTTGGAGAAGTTTTAGTATAGTAATATTTGCTAAAAGGAGCTCTTGAAGGTAGCCTCATACTCTAATATGTACAGCAGGAAGCAACAACCTAAACAGCCTCAGGGAAGGCTTTTAAATGGACTCCAGCATACCCAGTAGGCTCTGTTTTGAGGGTTTCTCTTGATTTTAGTGAAGCTAAGGAAAGGAAAGAAAAAATGTAAAGGAAATATTTTCCCAGTGTAGGTTTTTGAGAGGACCTTATATATGTCTTACTCTCCAGTCTCTGCTGAATGAATAGTGAGGCGATTGACCCTGTCAGTTGGAATGCATGCAGAGATAAACAAGTAACAAAAAGTGGAAGAGAAACAGTTTTATATACTTTAGTTAGAGAATCACAGCAGTTACAGAATCACATGAGGTATGTAGAAATCTTCACAGTTTCTTGGAAGAAGCATTGGCTGGGGCCTTTTTTCATTAGGTTCATTTATAACTCTGACTAGTTTTTAAGAGTACAACAATCTAACATTTGAAACCCACAGTCACTTCTTAATGTTGTGTTACTGTGGAATATCACTTTTAGATAAGTGATATGAGCACTGCTGAAAAGTCAGGAAATGTCTCAGCTACGAAAGCTGGATCCCTAAATGGTGATTCATAAAAATTTTTAAGTGTCTGGGAGTCTTTTATAGTTTTGCATAGAATCAGCTCTTGCAATGAGATAAACATGAAGACTATAAATAAGCTTCAATGTTATCAAAAAATAAATCAGAACTTTACAATAATGGAGAAAGGTGTGATTTCTCATTCTTCCTAAAATACAAAAAAATGTATAAAATGTTTCCTTGCAACTTCTGAAAATTTTAAAAATTTTGATACCTTTATCCACGTATTGTAATGATTTCTGTATGCACCGATCACAAATTGTAACTTCTGTTTACAGAAATGTAATCTTCCTGCATATTTGGGAAAGACCAATTTGATTCTGAGTGAGGATAAGGAGGGTTGATCAAATGAGTGTCAGTCATGCTGACAGCAAATAAGGGACAATTTGTAAAGGAACAGTCCTGAAAGCATGGCATCAGTTCTTACATGGACCAGGAAAGCAATATGAAAAGTTCCTTGTTTTCCTTGTCTGCCTTTTTAGCTATCTGTGATAGTTTTGCATCAATTCATCAGCAATGCCATTCTGTAAGAAATGTCTCACTGCCTATCAAAGAAAGCTATTGCTCAAGACCACAGTGCCAGGGAAAATGGACATACTCTATTTCGTTCGTTTCTCAAAGTATGGACTTCTGATGGTGGCTGTTAGTTTCTTAGAAGGCATTATGTTTCTGATATTTCTGAGAGCCCAGAGGATGATCCTAAATACTTCAAAGAGGCTCAGACACCAAGTCACTCTCTATGAGTTGAAGAGCGATCAATTCTTCATCAACAAGAACCAAATGTGAGTTTTCCCTGATGAACTGCACACACAAAATTGATATCTGCTCACAAAGTCTCCCTTCTTTCTCACAGCTGCTATTAGATTAACAGGCATCCTCACAGAAAAAATGGACCATTTTATGCCACATCATGGTGTGTTAGAAGGATGACATTAAAAACCCTGGAATGAGCTAATCATCTGGGACCTTCAGAAATCCAACTGCTGGCAGAGCTGACCTTGTCCCACATGCAGTTATGGCATATTAATGTCTGGTTCAGAGCTTAGGACTGAATTAGAGCTAATCATTGCAGACAGCATGGCAGGATAGAGAGAACAAACAGTGACATACAAATAGAGTAAAAGAAAATTGTGCTAAGTAAGGAGGGAAAGAATGACTGGCTGGATTTCTTTATTATTACCTTGTAATTAAAAATTTGAGTTTGTTACTGACCTACTGCTAAAGCCAGTACCATTAAAGAGGAACTGGAATGTTAATAGTCTAAGTATTTCTTTCTGATGCTCCTGGCTCAATGCACCTTTAATTAAATCTTTTGGAACAACTGCTTTGCTTTTCTTGGAAAGGTGAAAAAATGTTGGTAATAATCCATTATTAATTTAGGAATATCATTTTTGTAACCATCAATGCAATTAGTAAAGTTTTCTTGGATATTTTGAAGCAAAATTAAATGTTAGAGCTTTGCAGTGCACTCTGTAACCTTTTTACATATGTACCTCTTAGCATGCTGCTAAAACAGCCAGGTGATAACAGTAAGATGATTGCTCTTTTTCCTAATTTTCTCAGTGCTTTCCCCATAGAAAGTACTGTTGAGCATGTGAAAGATATGCCACCAAATCTTCCCTTTTATGTACAAAGAAAAGTGGAAGAACAAGAAGTGTGTTATCAATGCTGTTGAAGTAGATGGGAAAATTACCCTGAGTTCATCAGAGGCAAGTGTGAACTTAAAATGAACTCTTAAGTGACTGAAAGTTCAGTTCTGGCAGTAGGTACTGAAAGCATGCCTGGCTGGCTGATACACCTCAGCCTCTCACCAGTGCCCATTCGCTTGCCTGTACCTTGTAGTCATGGCTCAGGTGAAGGTGGTGGAAGGGTAATGGGCTTGGGTAGGGTTTGCTCCAGAGGATGTATATCCCACTCATTTGCTATTTGTGTGGGGACAGTGGGGAAGGGAAAGCAGAATTTAAAAGGGAGGAATCAAAACCTTCTGAATTTTCTTTTTTCTGAGGGAGAAGAAGAAATGTAGTGCTTAATGGATGATGGCAGACTCCTTATGAGGTCTAAAAGAAGAGCCTATGTGTTTCTATTAAAGAATATAACTGGAGAAGTTTGTCTACTGCTCTCATATCCATGGAAGAAGAGAAAGATTGCTGGGAATATTGCTGATGCAAAAGGAGCTTCTGTTCTCATTAAAATTCCTCCCATGCTGGCATATAGCTCAATTTGCTTCTACTCAGTCTTATTTCAATAGCTGGCATGATGCATCAACAGGGAAAGAATCCTCCTGAACAGCAATCACTGGCCTATGGCAATGGATGGTAGTAATGGCTCCCCTGGGGCTGGTTCAGGTCTGCTGTGGTGTACCCAATAATGCCTTACTTAAGACAGACGAGTTTGCACCAGTAAAACACCTTTAAAGCAGAATAATCAGTGTTCAAAGTTTGTAAGATACTTCTCTTTTTTCCAGACCAGTATGGTTGGGTTGACCCCATTTGGATACCAAGTACCCACCAAAACTTCTTTATAACTTCTCCCCTCAGCTGGACAGGGGAGGGGAAATATAATGAAAGCCTTTTGGATCAAGAAAAGGACAGGGTGTTTTGCTGGGTGTTTTGTGAAACAGAAATACCAATGGCACATCTCCTTTCCAGGTACTTTTTTGCACAGAAACATCAAATGTTGCTGAAAGTCATTAACTGGTCATGGGCTGGGAAAGCCTTTATCTTTGGGAATCTATATTTTTCCATGACAAAATAAATGATAATAAATGCATGCTTTGTACTGATAAATTCTCTTAGTGAATCACGGCTATAAAGAACAAATATTACAGCTGCCCTGTAATAGATGTGCGTACCAGTCAGAAATAAGCTCTGCTGAGTTTGCACCTCAGCCCAAAGACAGTTTAGAACCATTAAGGAAGTCAAATGACAATCCTGGGATGGTAACAAAAGCCTTGAAAGTATAGGCACAGGACCATGAGGGGCCCTTAAGACCATAAGCACAAATGAGTACTTATTGCTCAGTCTGGATGCAATCTGGAGAGAAACTTGTTTTAAGGCATAATAGGAAATGTTGTTTGGCTTACCTGTGCTGACTGAAGAGGCAGTAGTGGAACCGAGGTGTGTATCCTGAAAAGTGTTGAAAACAGGAATCTCCTGCTAGAAGAATCTGTATATTGTGAAAAATGGTGAGGAAAATCAGCAAATGTCTGTTAATTCTTTTGCCAAGTACTGCATGCAGGGTTCAGGTAGCTTAATCATAAATAGAATTGTGTATCAGCCTGTGAAAATTGACTATAACTCATCATATGGGTGTCTTTGGATTGTTTTTGCAAGTCTGCAAGACAAATCACTGAGTTCACTGCTACTATACTTCAGAAAAGAATATGTAGAATTGATGAATGTGATATCATCTGCTGTACTGATGTATGGACAAGTATCATCACTAAAGAAAATTCTACCCAGGTGTTTGGTTAAGGTTTGATTGATTATGTTTTGATCAATTACTTTGGTTATATGCATTTGAAAACTGGATATTAAACATGAATGCAACAGGACTTTGGGAAAGGCTTCAAAATTTCAATCTGTATTCACTGTCATAGACATATTTTTCTCTCTGCATTTGGAAGTAATGCCCTCTTAATACAGATACTGTAGCAAATCCTGCTATCTGTTCAGCTGATCACGCATTACGATTTGGTTTATCCTTTCAAGTGGGTTAGAATAAATGAGATTTCCCACAGCTGAATTCTTAAACTGCCTTAAGCTGAAATTGGCTATTGATGATGCTGTGAAAACGGTGAAAGTTGCATGACACCATTCGTCAGTATACAGGAAAAGAAACATCTGAAAGGATGGGAATGAGGTAAATGTTACCTGTTAAAAAAAAAAAAAAAAGGCAACAAAACCCAGTTACATTATTTACTCCACTGTTACAAAAATGTACAAAATACCAGAAATAGTTGTTCATTTTCTGTGTGGAAGACAAGCAAAGAAGCTGTAAGAATTAGAGACAATATATTTGATTTCCTCTTAAAGTGCAGAAAAGAGGTGATTAGCAATATCAGAAGAAACCAGATTGTGTTGGGTTGACATTGGCCAGCTGCCAGACCATCAAGTTGCCACTGTTTCACTTTGGCAGAAAACAAGAGTTTTTAGCATATGCTGTTGAAGAGGGGAGGAAAAAAGCAGGCAGAAAGAAATTGTAGTGTTAATTTATCCAGACACCTGGAAAGGATGGCCAAAATATTCTTACTGCTTTGTTCCTAGTGTGATTCCTAGACTAGGCTGCTGGAGCACGTGCCTTGGTGCTCTTTTGATTTTTAAAATATTAGCTTTGAATGCAAAATACCAAGTTCATTTTTTGGCAAAGGTTCAGAAGGACATTATATCAAAGAAACTAAAGACTTTTGTGTTTCAAATGATCTGCTGGGAGCTCAGCAGGTTTGAAGCCGTGTTGGCAGCGGCGTTTGTTTTGTGGAGCCGCGTACAAACTGGGTCTCACACAGCCTGAAGCCCTGTGTGCTCCTGCCTGGCTCCTGAGGATAAAGCACCAAGAGAATGAGGAGAAATGCTACCCAAATAAGTGTTCGTCTAAGTGCTAACATAATTTGAGGTTGGTCATTAGCTTTAAAGCTTATGTCAGAGAACTCTGGCCTTTTATCCATTAAACTCTGCTCTTTTAATCCACAGCTGTTTATGAGCCTGCTGCAGCTCTGGTGTCATAGGCAAACTGGACTCAAGGGAAACTGAAGGAGTATGAATGAGGATCACTGTCATGTGCACAAACAGTACAGAGAAAGAGGTGAAGGTGAAAAAGTGTTCCTAGTAAACACAGAGGCCTCAGGTTGTGAAATAACAGATCCTTCCAGTTTCTTTAGAAATGTTATACATGTAGCAGTAGTAGGTGGTATAAATTTCTTTTACTGACCTTTTTTGTGCATAAGCAGGCAGGTTGAGATTATACCCAAGATTTAGGTATTATATGATATAGATCTAGGAATTATAGAAGATCCAGGTGTAAATTTTAGAGATGGGTTTGGTTTGGAGATCTCTCTTGCTGAAGTGTCTACAAAGTTAGATCAGAGAACAGCAGTGAATCTTACAATATCAAAGGCAGATTAATCAAAATATTCTTAACTAGTTGGGTCTTAATTCTTTTGGTGTTATGGGAAGTGGCCTGTATCATAATTTCATCAATATCATAAATTAGAAATACGTTTCTCCTATTGGCATAGTCAGATGTGTGGAACTGAAACTTTAAGTCATATTACAAGACAATCATCGAAAGATCACTATCTATCCCCATTTTTATTTATTTGTAGCGGTTTGAGGATTTTTTGAGTTTTTTTTCTTTCACTCCTTCCTTCTCCAATTAACTTTTGGTGTTTACTTGGAAATTTGAGAAACCAAAATATTTTGTCATTAATTCCTCTATAATTCCTCTTTTGCAAACTTCTCATCTATATCAGGATCTAAGACTTGTGTTTCACTTTCAATCTAACATACAGCAAGAAACATGTTTTCTGTTAAACTGTGCATGTGCTAATCCCTACATTTTTTGTTAGTGAAGGGTGTTAATTTTTTTCCAGTCTGAACTCCTTCTCTTTGATGAACAACATTTGCTCCTTTTGAACTTTTGTACCTCTCATCTCTAGACCAGGTGGAGTGCTGCATTGCTGCATTTTTGAACATATTTTCTTTAAGAGCATTCTCTCTTCACAAAGAAATAAATAGCTCTTGCAGAATGAGATGGGCTTAGTCACAATTTGAAGAGAGTGAGAAAGAAAGCAGTCTCCTGAATGAATGCTTACCTACTATATGTGGCTAATTAAAATCCATTATTGCTTCCTGCTTTGCAAAAAGCAATTGAGATATGGATTATTGGTGGCTTGTGGATAAAGCCTGAAGAAGATCAGATTGTAAAGCAGGGAACAATTTGCAGCTAGATATCGAATGGTAATGTATCAGTGATGTAAATCTGGGCTGACTGAATGACCAAAATACCGTAAAGAAAAACTGTGTAAATTCTTATGCCACACACCCATGGTTGGCAGTGAAACATCCAAACACCATTTTTAAAGGCTTTGATCCTTCTGAAGATATGAACAATACCTTCAGAAAGATCTGAGCACATATGGCAATTTGAATGCCTACACAAGGAATTGGATGGATGCCAGGTGCTAAGAGGTGCCCCATTTAACAAATATGTCTCTTTGAGCTAGTTTCCAGGAATTACTCTCTTGTACTGCTATCAGAAAAACTATATCTAATAAAATGTTTAGAGTTGGGACTTCCAATAGATTTATTTGGGTTTTTTTTCTGATTGAAAAACCTGGAATTATTTGAGCACTTCCATTTTATGAGAAGGTGTTCAGCGCTTGCAGTGTGACAGTGAGATCCGAACTGGCTAGGCTGACATGGAGATGGGAAAAGACGAACTAGTTCAAAGTTGATCACTCTTCTCTGAAAGCTTGCTCTTGGTATAGTTGCCACCGCTCTGAGGGCAGCCAGACTGGGAGGGTGTGGGCAGAGCTTGATCTTGGGTAAGGCAAGGAGGGTTTTCCAAATACTGGCCATGCATTTATAGAGAACTTTCACTGTAAGATGTTTCAAAAGAGCTGCCTCAGGTCAATACACTGGTATTTTTAAAAAAGAGGGTTCTATCAAGAAATTTTTGGCTGTGTAAACATAGCAAGGCATTGCACAGAAAACACCATTCTACAGTAGGGTAAGAGCTCATGTACCCCTAGGGGCTGATTGTTGTTTCAGGCAGACGATGCTTTCACATCCATTGAAACTGCAATTTTAAATTCAGATGGTCTCTGTTGTGCTCTGATTATTTTATGAAGGGCTTTGCTTTCCAGCTCCATGCTGGCATACTAATTTGATAGTTATTTCTTTTCTAATTTTTTAGTCTCAGACCTAATCTTTACACTCCTTCTAATTGTTTTTTATTATTACATTTGCTGTTTTAAGTTCCAGTTTCTTTCTGTACCTTAAGTAGCTTGCTGCCAGTGGAGCATCTTTGCTACGCCACTGTGCACACAGTGTTCACTGCCTGTATTTGCATAATGAGCTAATCTTTGTTGGCTGATTACTTCGTGGAAAGAATTGAACTTTTAACTGATAATAATTGCAATCTATCAAACTACACAGTCACCTCACAAATGATCAAAGTACGTTTGCTCAAAGTTCCACTGAATTTTATGAGCTCTCACTCTCCATATTGACACCCAGCTAGAAACCAGCTAGAAATTTTACCTAACATTCAGCTCTATCAGAATAAAAACTAGGATCTTATTAGGTCAGTTGCTCTGGAATTAACAAAAGCAAGATATTTCTAAAAAAAATCCCAAGCCTGTTCTTTGTATAGGTAATGATGTATCTGAATATAATGTTAGTTTCAGGCCAACAGAGAAAAGAATGTACTTTTCCAAGCTATAATTTTAAAGTGAGTGCCTTACCTTGTGCACTGAGCTTATGATACTAAAATTTCCTTTGCAAGCAGAACACACAAAGCTTTAATTTCTTCAGACAGGGTAAATAAAGCTAGATATTAACTTATCCATCACATATAGCCTAAATTCCTCAATTTACCTTTTTTGTGAAAAAGATTTAGCAAGTCTTAGCATTGCTTTCTCTATTCACAGATGAAAATATTGAGGTAGAATTTGCAAATAATATAACCTTAATGAAATTGTCCTCAGGATTACATAAAACAAAAATGTGTAAACATTGGCTTTTGCTACATGGCAGAGTTGAATGTTTTGCTACAGTGATAAAGTGCAGTTAAGTCCCTTGGTCTTTGTGAGCAGCACATTCCTTTTGTGACTGACTTTTTCATAAACACAAACCATGAGATTGTTACTGTATTTCTAGGAATTTTTCATGCATTCTGTCCCATGTCCTGAAATTTTTTGAAATGGCAACAGAAACTGCTGGTACAAATACTAAGGAGAAGGCTCTTTCCTGAAGATCTTGCATGAGCTAAGGTGGAGGGGGACCAAACATTCTTCTCCATGTTGTACTCCTGTGTATCTGCAGCATGGAGAACTTGATTTGCATGCCATTGCCTGTGAGGAGGGATGTGGAATGAGGAATTAAGCACAACAACATTTGAAGACATAGATGCAGAGTTCTCCATACTGCTCATACTTTTAAGTAATGCTCAGAGCATTCAGTTTGTGACAAGCTCCCACACAGATTTCTGCTAGGACCTGTGACAACTTTCAAAGAGTAGCAGATTGAACAAACCCCTGTACAAAGAGCCTGTGGCTAATGTCAGAGAGGCTGGAGAAAAGCTAACCTGGCTGATCAAAACCACATGGTGAGACTCCAAAATCAACCTGAGTTTACTGTATTGTCATCAACCCGGAAATTGCAAGTATAAGTTCAAGTGCTCCTTTAGAGTTACTGGCTTGACTGCCCCCTTCTGCTTGAAGATAACAAACTTTAAGATGAGTTTGTGATCTTCTACTACTGCAATCATTGTGTAATATTGCTGTTGTTTTTTAAAAAGATGTAGGTGACATGGGTATACAAGGACTTTAGGGATAGACACTGGCAGCCAAGGTAGACAGTGGAGGAAAAGGACAGTTCAATTAGCAAGCTGAAATAAAAACTATGTGCCAAAGGAAATCTACTGTGGGTCTTAGTAGGGTTTTTACCAAAGGAAAACTTTTGTTTTGTTGTAGGTGCTGAGCTTGTTTTCTTAGAATCAGACATAACATTTGGGTTTTTTTCTAGTTTGTTGTTCATTTCTATCTTCTGAAAGTGTCCTTTGAAAGACCAGTTCTGATATTTACCTCTGCTACTCTTTAAAGTCAAGTCAAACTGGCTACTCATAATCCAGACCATGCTTTACCATAAAAAATGTAAATGTATCTCTTTAAATCTTTCAAACTTCTTCAGTAGCTGAAATTCATAGTAGGAATACGTTCATGTTGGGGAAAACAAACTATTCTTACTTCGGGATTTTGACAGTTTCATCACCTCTACTATAACAAATGACAGTTTAAGTGCTTGTGACACAAGTGGAGGAGGCATTTTTCCATGTGTACACTATTTGTCATGTTACAGGTTCACCTTGCAACCCTGATGGGGCTCCCACACCCCACCTGAGCATCTAGAAAACAACTGTCACAAAATAATATGACATCCTTCTGCTGTTTTAATTATATAAACCACCTAGTGGAAGGATCTGGTAAGAATCAGAGTGGTGCAAGCAGTGAGAATTTTTATCACAGAGGCAGGGATTACAGAAGGTAGCAGCTTGTTAAGTTGTTTTAACTGCCCGAAACAGCATGTTCCAGGAGTTCTTTATTTCCCTTTTTCTGTAATGAGTATTTTAAATAATATTTTAAATAATTCCTTGTAATTCTGGGGGGCAGTGCTGATGGAGAGGGGGACTATTTTTTTTCCGGAGACATTTGCCACTCTGAAAAGCATCACTGTGCTTTTGGAAAATATTTGATAAAATATGTCGTCAAAATTTTGTTGAGGCAAACTGTCCCATTATTATTGACCACAGAGGATGAGCTAGCTGATTCAGGGTGGAAGATATCCCTGTTTTCCTCAGCACAGCATGTTAGTATTGCATGATGTTGTCCATAGCTGTGTGACACAGCTGGCACCAAGAATAGCCAGAGTGGTAGCTGCAGCAGTGTTGCAGGCCGAGAACAGAACAATGGCTGTTAAACACTACACTGAGACTCTTCCACTCCTTTGGTCCAGGATGTTTTGGAAGTTTCAAGTCTACTGCATGTTGAAGGTCAAGGCAATTATTCAGGATATAAAATTAGTTTCTCTAAGGGAGAAAGCAGCATGGCTCCAAGTGACTTGGCTGAAAATTCATCAAATTTAATTTTCATGGGAGTCTGAAAGGGTTGCGATATCTAGAGACCATTGTTTCCTCTCACTTCCAGATTCTGTACAAAATTAATTTCCTACAAGTATCTGAATGACTCCAAAGTGATTTAGACAGATGGTCTAACTGGCTTCATGGGTCTATAGTTTCCCTCAGAAGGAATTCCTTGCCAAAATTGTATTTGTTCCAAACTTTGGTTTCCTATTTTCTAACAGGAGGCTTTTCTCTGTTGATTTAGAGCTAGAGAAAAAAGGGCATTATAACCAAACACCATCCTGAATCAACATGGGGAATAAGTTCTTTCGGAGCAGAAATCTTTACCTAGAAAATCCATAATAGAAATTGTGACAGTATACACATTATGGCATTGTTCATAACTGTGGGTTTTACAAAACAAGAAAAGCTTGATCTGAAAAAAAAACCACTTCTAATTTGACTTCTAAATGAAAATAGTGTGGCAGTTGATAGCCTGGATAACTCAAAAAAATTTACCATATCTAAACCATCAAAAATTTTGAGGAGAGGGAAGTTTAATTGGATTGTTGTGCTTGTGAATGTCTGTATTAAAACTAAAGCAGCATTTTAAAAGCTGAGTCAAATTTTAAAGGAGTTAATTCTCACAACATGGATGAATCTGATTCCATGACAGGCTTTGAGTTAGAGCAAATACCAAGATCAGATGAAATCTTTTGAGAGAGTAAACACTAATTTCTTTTAAACGGTTAATTTCCCTTGGAGTTTTTATTCCTGTGGTGTTTGTTTCCTTAAAAACCTACTCCAGAAAAGCCTGCTTTCCTCATTCATCATTTTAAGTGAATTTCATGTATTCTCCTTGTCTTGTTCTATTGCTGAACAGGAAACTGACCTTATGAAATATTAGTCAGGTGTCAGTTCCTGATTTAACACCATCTAAACTAATTTTTCAAACCATCTTGATACCTCCCTATTCACCACTGCTCTGTATATTATGCTTTAAGACCTTTTGCTTTTTTGTGATGAAACAGAATCAAACAACATTATGCTCTGGAGCTGTAGGGATTTTTTAATTTACTAGTGTTTTGGTATCAGAGGAACAGCGAAGATGTTTTTTCCCTGATACACTGCTGAGTATACAAAACTTTTTGAATCAGTTCTTGCTAGGTGAAGTAATAAAACTGGTACCTCATTCACGATCTGAAATGTAAAGAATTGTTCTCCTTTAGCTTAGATGTTGAATAAAAATGAACTAAAAGGATGGGATCTGTGTATATGGAAATGCCATTTTAAATTATCGGAAACTACCTTGTGTAATCTAGCTTGGAAGAGTCATATCTCTGTCTACTTATGTATGATCAGTTAAACAAAATGCCAGAAGAAGTGTCATAAATATAGTCCACAGATTTGCAGAAACAGTACAAACACTGCAGCTCTCCAAATGACTTCCTCATGGGAAATAAACGATAGCTACTTCTTCTGGCACAAATACAATGTTACATTTCAAACAAGTTTTGAATTTTTATCTGCTCAAACTAGCTAAAATTGTATCTTCAGTTCTAGTCCGATGGGATACATAGGTAGATGTTATAATTTGAAAGGGAAAATGTATGCTGTCATTGCCATCTATTCTTGAATCTATGAACAATTGCGATGGATTAGCTAAAAAGTACTTTAAGATAACACAAAACGGTTTAGAAAAGCTGAGACTTATCTGTTGTCCTAGTGATCAAGCTGGACATATTAAAACAGTCAAACCCAGACTTTTGAGTGCAACTATTTACCATTGATCTATTTTTTTTTCCTACCACATCTAAAATATTTTGTTTTAAAATTTCTAGTTGCTTTCACTGTCAGTATTTCTCTTGTTGCATGAACACTATATATAGTAATGGAGAAACTGTTTCCACCATCTGCAGAACTGTCATTTAAAAAAAAAAAAAATTAAGCATTATTGTATTTTTTTCGAAAGGTACTCAAAGTTTTCAGAAATAAAATAATTTGGCAAAAGGCAGCTGGGCAGACATGAAGAGGTGAAAAGTATTTTTGGATATTACTGATTTTTATCCCAAAAGGCTGACTCATGCTGCAGAGACGTTAACTGAAGGAGGTAGTTTGGAAACTGCGTATCTTTCAGAACTAACACAGATGTTTCTATCCAGCACGGCATCCCAGCTGATGGTCGGGGGTGTGACAGACAGGCAGAGGCAGCAGTGCTCAGTCGTCTCAAGGAGCCCGGGTCAGGACTGCTGACAGTGTATTCGGGAGGGTCATGTCTTCCTACAGTCAGCTTCTCAGCTTTTCCAAGTTGGGGACTTATTTAGTCTCTTGTTTTGGGGGTTTTGCACCATTATGTTTATTTTAAATCAAGTTTAGTTACACATTTTAGGTAAAAGCAAGGAAATACTTATCCTTTAGTGCTTGGGCTGTCAGTGGGGATTGGGAACAATGAGACAGCTGAAAATAACAGAGAGAAATAGCCTGACAGAGGTAAATACAATCATGATGAAAAGCAAGGAAGAAGCAGCTGGAAGAGGCAACCAGAAAAATACAAACAGATTTAGAGACAGATACTGTCTACATCTCAGTAGAATAGCTCCCTGAAAGACAATAGGAAGCTGAATGGAGAAATTTATATAATAAACCAGCAAATCTGGATAGGGGAGTCTTCAGACTGGAGGTAATATAGCATGTGAGCATGTCTTCAGGTATCTGTTGCTAAAATGGTAATGTGTTTTCAGACTGTCATTGATCTAAAGAAGATGCCATTGGTTTCCCCATCACTTCAAGCTTTATTTCAGTCTACTTGTAATACGTGTCAATGTCCTGTTTCTGTCATAGGGCACAACGGTATTTTAAATTATTACCAGGTATTAAGATTTAGTGTTTACATAAAATTTTCTTGCACTAAATGTTTTATAGATGTTCTCTAACTAATCATCTCAGCATAAATGGACTGTATGAAAATGTCACTGTTTTGCAGATGGGGAAACTGCAGTTGATTGAATTGCTGGAGGCAATGCAAAAATTGCTTTTATTAGTAGCACTGCTTGGTAGTCAGGCTGTTTGCTTTCTACTATTTGTACTTGACTTTTCTTTCTGGTTATTGGGTACTGTACCTCTTTGGATTAATTTGATGCAATAGTGATGAATGCTGTTAATATTAAGCATCAGCTCTGCAGTAGCTCTCTCTTCTTTGTTGGGGGACAAGGAACACAAAATGACAGCTATTTATATGGCAAGAGTCCCTGGGTTACTCATATGCCTATCACAAGAGCCTATTTCTCTGAAAAATTGCTGCTGCTGCTAAAGGAACTGATGACTTCATAATGGATATTTAATCAACCATGATCTGTCTAGAAACACATATATATTAGTGTTCTAGTGTTATTCACCAGCTGGATGTTTGTTATTTGTTGTGTCTTGGTTTGAGATATATGCCAAAATAAGTTAATTTAAGTAAAGAGAGACTGCTATTAAGGTTAAAAGAATAGATATCATGGGAGTCATAGCATTCACTGGCCTCTGTGTCAGGCAAACACTTGGTTCTATCAGTTCTTGTCATAATTCCTTCCTCATACTTGCCAGCCTCTTTTATTCATGTAGGTGAGTTAACACAGTTCACTAAAGTGCAAAAATATTTAAAACATATCTTTGCTAAACAGGGAAGAAAGTTAAACTTGTGAAGTTATGAAGTGCACAGTCAGGAAAGTAGAAATTAGTGGCAAAACCTTTGTCACTGTTCACTCTTAGGTTGCATATAATTTCAGAAATTTCACTGCAGGTTCTAATGTGTTTTATAATTTGAATTTGAGTACGTGCTCAATTTGTGTATCTATATTTATTTTATCTAGCCAAGCTGTTTTTCAGGAATTTTGCAGTAAGGTTTAATTTGTCTCCCAGGAATGTGGTAACAATATTGGATAAATCTGAATTCAACATTTGTGGTTTCCATTGGACTTCCAAAACACTTATTATAGCATGAATTTCTAATCAAAATATTTTGAGATTTTGGACATTCTGTAAAGAAAATGTTACTGCATGTGTTGACAAAACGTAGTATTTCCCCTTCTTCTTTAACCAAATAATAATTTTTAAAGACTCTTAAGTTCATTCAGACATGAAGGTTAATAATGCTGTATTACATAAAATTATTTATTTTAAAAAAAATCAGGAATATGGAGTCTTTTTTCATTGCACGTATTTGAACATCCCATTTTCTCAACATTATCCACAAAGTCGGAACAGAGAATTTGATTTTCATTTGTTGACTTTTCATGCACGTGAATTACACAAGAGCAGTTGTTTCTAAATATAAAAAAATCCCTTCGTCAGGCCCAAAAAAAATATGAAGGCTTTAGGACGGTGCTGCAAGGAGATGACAAAGAGACAATGAGTTAAGAACAGGTTCAAGGCTTTATAAGGAATACACTTCAGCATCCTACAGGTGGCTTCTGAAGCTGCCTTCTGCTAACTGATAATGAGGCTGTGCACGAAACCTGTCTGGGAAAATTTGGTTATCAAAATTAGGTTATGTCTTTTTGAAAAACTATATTCTGAAAACCCTTCTTTTTTGTTTTACAGTATGTACATTTCAACAGCCTGGCTAAGTTTAGGTGAGATTGATGCATCAACCCATCAATCAATCAATCAATCAATCAGCATACTTTTAAAGGATGTAACCAAAACTGTAAAATAAAGTGCTTGTTTGCTTCATCTATGTATTCTGTGCTCTTATGGTCCTCATGTCTTTCAGCAGCATCGGTCTGTAGATCTCCTCCAAGCTTTCCATGTAGTCTAAGTAATCGCTCACTCGAAATCCATGGAGTGCTTCCTCCTGCACAAATACACATAGAAAGCACTTATTAGCTAGAAAAAAAAATGTACAACTCAAATTTAATGAATTCCAAGCTTCTAAAGATAGCTCATTTTGTTCTGATTGTCACAGCCTGGCTGTTTAAAATAGATTTTATTACATTTTATTTGGAAATCCAGATTTGGCAATATCTGCTTTCAGATGGTTTTTTTCCTAATTACACACTTGGTATCAGAGAATTTTATTTCATGGGGACAATGTTTATCTCATTTTTGGAGAATATTTCATTGAAGATTTTTAAGAAAAACAAAGTAAGCTTTAAGAAGGTAAAGCCAGGTACTAAAATATTCTTTTGAAAGAAGATTTCTACACCAGCACATGGCATAAGTTAATTAGTGTGGCTTTTATATCCAGCTAGATTCTAAAGAAAAACAGTAGATGTGTATTTTTAAAATCAATGATAAAAGAAGATCTTTATGAAGTGCTTAAATAAAAACAGAATAAGCTGTTCTGCACCACTATAAGTGAATAATTCTTACTAATTCCAAAGCACAGAGTAAAAGAAAGTGCCCTCAGGAAAAAGAAATTAACAGATAGTGTTGCTTCTCATGGCTACTATAAGAGAGGGATAAGGAGGATGCACCACAGAACACAGGATCCTGAAGAACAGTTAGGTAAAAAGGGTTAATTTGTTGCTGTTTGTACTCATCATCTACTAATCAGTATTACCACTGCTGGCAGCACGTGCTGCAAACAACTCTCTGGAGCCAGACAGTCTCTGTGAACGTAAGCTGTACCTCTGGTGTATTAACTGTGAATCTCTGCTAAGCAGAATTCTCCTGAGAATGTCTACTCAGGCTTGGAAAACTGCACTTCGGCATCGGAACAGGAATTCAAAATAGTCTTTATATTTTTTTCTCCTCTACACAGAAGCAAAGCAAAAGTAAGATTTTACCTTCCAAGTTGCTCCTCATGCACTGTGAGAAGGCTGACTACGGTGGAATATAAAATTATTTATATACCTATATATATCTGGAATTGAATGGCATGTAGTGACAGGAACAGGGGGAATGGCTTCAAGCTCAAAGAGGGTAGGTTTAGATTAGGTATGAGGAAGACCTTTACTGTGAGGATGGTGAGGCACTGAAAAGAAGTTGTGGATGCCCCATTCCTGGAAGTGTTCAAGGCCAGGTTCGATGGGGCTGTGAGCAACCAGGTGGAGTGCAAGATAGATTCGAGCTAGATGATGTTTAAGGTTCCTTCCAACCCAAACCACTCTACAGTTAATTTTCTTTTTTTTTTTTAACTTTCAATTAATTAAGATTTATCAAGAACAGGAGTACAAGTTAAGTATGCTCCTTTTTTTTCCTGCAGTGGTCACTCAATAAATTGCAGATATTCGAGTACTGCATTAATTTACATTCTTTTCTCATTAATTTAACAGTACCGTGCCAAAACTTTAGTCTGTTTATACTACATGTGGCAACATACAAATTCGCTCTTCTATATTTGATATATTCTATCCAATAATGCCATCAAGATGCAGTTTTTAAGACACATTGTTCAAAACCATGGAAAACAAAACAATTCATTCATTACACTGTGTACCAAACATTTTCAAGGAAGGTGGTTGGGCTGAGATATTTTTCATATTTAAGAATATATAAGATGGATGCAAACCAGTCAGAAAACTAGTATTCTTAGGACAGACTAAGATGCAGGTATCTAGTTCTCAATAGAATTTTGACAGGTGAAAAAAGACTGGAGAAAAAGACAAAAATGTCCCTCTGAAGAAGAGTAAGATACTCTATTTCTGACTGCAGCTCTATCTAAGCACTAACAAAAAGCACCTGCAAAATACCCCAAACCCAAACATAATTTATAACAGGGAAAGAATATGAAATTGCGAGGCTGGTTGTATAATAATTAGCTTCTCTTCAAACTACCAGCTTGCTCAGCTTCATGCCACATCTCTACAAGCTTCAGCAAGAGACCACTGTGCAAACGCACTTTTCTGGAGTGCACCTCGTTCCATGAGATTGAGCCCACACACAGAGAACTGAGTCAAATGCTCTCATGACTCAATGTGCCTATTTTCTTTGCTCATGAAGAGAAATGCTCAGTACAAAATGCAGGAAAGCTATTCTCTGGAAAATACTATACACAATTTTCTGCCAGGGATCAAATAAAATTAAAGTATTATTTCACTCACTTAAAATCACTAAGTGAAATTCAGTAAGAGTTTCAGATTAATTAATGTATTTATCCTCAGTATTCTGAGCTTTGCTTCTCCTCAGCATTGTAAAATTAAAAAAGAAACCCTTACTTTCAGAAAAACCTGAAGATCTCGGGCTTCTGTGTGCTTCAGGATGTCTTGCTGTAGGTGTTTGAACACAGAAATACACATATATATCTGATAATCAGGACCAAGGAAAATACATATGGCAATGTAGTGACAGATCTCACTCCAGTTCATGTAATTCCAGAAACACTGCGTTATCCATTGCAGACAGATCTAGATGAGAATGAAATTACATATAACTAAATCATTCTATACATTCAGTCATAATTGATCAGCTTTATCTCTTTTCTATACTACAGAAACTTTTCCCTATAACATTACCCTAGTTGTGAAAATGAAAGGGATAAAGTACAAAAGAAGCCAAGATTCACGATATTTTAAAGCACAGCCTCTGAACAGACTCCTAGTGAGTTTGACTAGACATAACATCCTGTATCCATGCATCTCACTTATACAAGTATATTCCAGCACCTGAGGTTAAGACTCAAAGTCCAATGAAAGCAAAGATGATTTATTTCAAGATTTTGTTTTAAATGTAGCCTAAAGGGTAATGACAGTGATGAAAGCATGTTCAATGTGGGTTTTCCTTTCAATTAAAGTAGTTCTCTGCATTATAAATGAATGTTAGGCCCTTCCCTAAGACACGTTTTCATTTAATGAAGTGAGTATGAACACAGTGACTCCTTTGCCCTGTTCTAAATTACAATGTATTAAGATGTATAATGCACATTTCATTTGGTTCTAGACCACAAATCTTCTGCTAATCAGTCCTTAAAGTGTTTAAAAATATGCAGCAGAATTACCACAATTCTAATTAGATGACAACAACCATAGTCTGGCAGTAAATCTGTTTTGAGGTATTTATGGAGGCACACAATCACTTAAATATACCAGAACTGTTTCCACAGTTCAGAGTTTGTTTTTAATTCTGCAGCAGAACTGCAAAATCTCACAGAAGATACAGTGGCACCCATGAGTGGCATTTCAGTAACTCGTTAAATAAATGAAAAAAGCCTTGATAGCAGTTTAGAATGGTATCTAGTCTATTACTGAGTGCACACAATTTAAAAAAACATATAGTGTAACTTGCACAAGAATAGCTGAAGGAGTGACTGTCCCCATGTGTTTTCCCCAACCTAAAACAGGAACCTTATTACAAGCACCTTATTCCTATGCTGAGATAAATTCCTTCATCTGCTACTTTTCTCTCCTCAAAGACCAAACCCCAAGCTGAGTACTTTAAGCAATGTCTGTACCACACTGGCATCTGCCCCCCTTAAGAAGTCTCTTCAGCTGCAAATCTCGCAGCGAAAAGGAATTTTGAAGGCATAAGATTAAAAAATATTTCTCTTGCCTTGGCACAACAATATTCTTTCTCACTCTGGCAAGATGTCCTTTGCACGGACAATCTAACTCACTGCATGGAGCTCTTTACCCTTCAACATGATTGCAATCTTTACAAACAATGCTTCATCCATAGCTTTCCATACTACCAAACAATTGTTGGAAGCAGGCAGAATGAAAGCTTGCATTACAGATAATTATTCTTCTGCACTAACACCTCTTTAATATGAAAGAATAGTGTGTCATCTGATTGTAATAGTTATGGTAGCTCATATAAAATTAATTTTGCTCTACTATCTCAGGAACTGCTTCTTGGTATATAACTACTGCAAATTACTCATTTCCCTCCTATGGAAAACTTAGATAATTATTCCAGGGAAAAGATATTCTGTTTATTTTTAATGCTAAATCTGAGGATTAGTATATATTTTTTTATCAAATTTTCTGCATGAACATGTAATAAAAGGTCATCAGCTCCAGTACACTGGTGTTCTTCTATGAGTCTGCTACTTTCTATTTTCAGATGCCCTAAGTCACTATGTGTTCTTATCTCTTACCTTCAGTTTTAAAACCACCACACAAGTGCTGTTTAGAAAAAAACTCCCAGTAGTTCCTCAGTGTTCTTGATTTTGTAGATTTAAGTAAATAGATTGATGACAATTTAATACACTTTGATCATTTACCTGGGATGGAGTGAAACCAGACAGGTGGAAGGCTGAACAGACAAGGGGCAACTCAGCTTTCAGCAACATTTCAACGTGGTGAGCACTGCAAAAATAGACTGGATGGATGCCATATTCCACTGTTGTAACAGGCAGGAGCATCTGGTTAACAACAAGAATGTCATCATGAACAACAAAATTGAGGAACAGGATTACAGACTACAGAAATGTGTTATTTTTTTAATGCCTGAGAACAATATATAAAAATATACACTTTTACACATAAGTCATTCTGATTATTTTAGAGACAGGAAAAAGGATAAACAAAATAGGTTGCACTTCCATCAAGAAAAACATGTAGGTAACTAAAGAAAAGTGTTAATAAATATATCCTGATTGTTCCTGTTCATTAGTAGTCTAGTTCCTTATTGTATACAAGCTTTAAGTGTCAAAGCAGGGATGGAGAAACTGTTGTTATATTTTAAACAAGAGAACAGAAGGAAAAAAAGAAACTGATTTCTGTTGGATTTTTTCCCCCATTTAGCGGTGGATTGGAACTTCAATGATATTTGAAGTTGTTTTCCGTGTGCACGTATCTTTGCAGTATGTGTGGAGGGCGTGAGTGAAATTCTATTTTGTGCAGCAAAAGGAGCAGAGGTTTTATCACTATGGAAGGCTCTGGCTATCAATGCCCAGTTCCAGTTAATGAATCCTTGGCACCAGTGGTTTTTCAGCACTTGCACAATGGAGCAAATTTCAAATGATGGTGGAATTACAAATTTCATTATGGTGGAACAACCTCAGGCCAGACTCAGTGCTGAATGGACCGATACCACCATCACTTCTTGTGACAAGACACATCACTTCGTATTGCTACTGAAGCCTCCATGCATAAGTGCAGAATCCAATCTGTGCTTCTTGTACCCCGGAGTTCTCTGGTAGAGACTACAGTTTAGAGTTCATGTTCAAAACATTTTAGACAACATAACAATGTACAAAGGGTTTTATTTTAAATAGTGGGGAACACCAATAATGAAAGATAGAAATGATGCTTCCTATATTACAGCCTCGATCCAGAATACTGACAATTTAAAATTGTCAATCATACAGTATTTTTGCAGTAATAATTTTTAAAATTTACTAAATACACTCCAATATATTAAGTAAATTTCAAAACTGTCACTAAAAAGAGAAAAAAAATCAAATGGATAGACTTGCTCTCTACTGGACTCTAGTAATTTTAAAAAAAGGTCATTCAGCAGTATAACAGTCTTCACACAGAATTTAATGCCACTAACAGAGTTTGTTTTACTGCCAGCTTTAAAATTCATTAACGTTGTCTTCACTATAAGTCCACCTGTTACCTCTCTCCTTTTAAACAAAAATTTGAGTAATTGTCAGATCTACAATTTTCCACCAATTTTTCAGGGTCGTGTATTTAGTTAGGGGGTCTTAAGGAAAATATAAAGCATTAGGAAAAAAAAAAACAAGGAAAAAAGCAAACTAAGGAAATTAATAAAGTTTCATTTGTAAACTTTCAAAGTAGCCTTTCAGAAAGAAACAGGTTTTAAATTCTTACGGATAAATGCAGTCTTGGTAGCCAAAGAAATGCTGAAACAAGAAGACGTGAAAATTCTTGAAGAAATGTCAGTGTCCTCTCCCTGTCCCCTGACATTATGAGGAAGATGGAAGATGCAAACCAATCATAGCCAGCATAGTGCTCCTGCAAGCAGCCTGAATGGAAAGGTTAAGGAACTTGGGCAGAGATCTCCTCCTCACTCTCCTGCAGCAACCAGAGCTCTCCTCCTTCCCCGGCCCATGCACACAGAGCCAGGAGCTGGGTTGTTAGACATGGCCAAGGGGAACAGAGCTACACAGAGGGCAGCATCAAGGCACAGTTGTCTCTCAAACTGAATTAAAAGAAACAATTTAAGCTGTTTCCCCCAAATGCTAATTTTTTTCAGTCCATAAGTAGTCAAGCTAAATCAACAAAAGTAAACAAAAAGCAAGTAAATGCAAAATAACCTGCACCAAAACAAGTGTGCCTATGAAGTGGAAGACAGGAGAATAATGGAGGAAGAAAATAGTTCTTATAATTATGGGAAAAAAACCAAAGTTAAAAAAAAGCCTAAAAAATGAGATTAAGCACATTCTGACTAATATACCTGAAGTATAATTTAATGCCAGTATTCAAATCTAACAGAAAAGATTATTACAAAGCTTGTTGGAAAGCTGTTATCTGTTTTAATTTTTTTACACGAAGTTCCACAGTGGATCTAAAAGAGTCAAAAGCCTAAGCACTCCTGTTGATCAGACTACATCCACTTAACATATTTATCACTACATGGGCAGTATCATTAACAGTGTTGGTATTGTGCGAGTACCACAAATACTTATTAATGTTCAAAGGTGCATTGCTGCAGGCTCTTTATCACATTCAAATATGTGATCCCACTCCAAAACAGTTGATGACAAAAGTGAACAAGATTTGCACTTCTAACAAAGTTTGCGAACAAAAGGGTGAACATTTTCTTGAGTGTATTGGGTACGCATTTAACTTAATAAAATTTCAGAGTAGAAGTGCTGCTTTAAAAAAAAATTTTCTTACCATAAATATCACACACGTACACCTCTGTTAAAAGTACAAACCAAGAGTTCAAATTCCACTGAAACTTTTAGGCTATATAATTTATACCATCAGGAAAGGATACAAAGTGAAGATACCACAGTTCTTTGCTGTTGTTTCAGAAACTCCTCACAATTCCTTAACACGAAACACAGCCCATTTTCAGCATCTTCTTTTAGCAAGTTCAAGTATTTTCCATATCTATTTCAAAAAGTTAAAAAAACCCCAAACTTGTTTAAATATTTTTTTAATTCCTAAAAAGGAAGAACTCATATTTAATAAGCCTGTGAAAGTTAAGCTGACATAGCGTTGTTCATCACTAAAACTATGCTGTAGATATACACATAAGTGATTAAATAAAACCTTCTATGCTCTACCTAGAAAGGATACACAGCAAACATCTGTGCTCATTGTTACAAATCCTCACCCAAATTCCATTTAGTTCAGTTTTAGAGACTGTGGTGAGGAGGAGCAAGTACTCTAACACACACAACTCAGTTTCTTCACGTACAGTATTTAGAATTCAAAATAAGTATATTGTACGTGTAATTATTATAATCAGAATTCAAACATTAATGCTAAAGATAGCAGTCTGTGGAAGTACAGACATCTAAACTTTTCCTTCATCACAGCTCTTCAAATTACCAGCCAAATAAAATGCTTAAATGGCATATAACTAAGCTTAGCTAAACAGAACCATTTAGAGAAGTAATGTGAGGGAAAAAAAGGCACATAATTCAGGATAATGCAATTTTATGGTAAATCTTACTACCATGTTACAATTAGTCTTTACAAAAATAGAGGATAATAACATACATAAACTGTGAAGATAATTTAATTATGTACTAATACCTTTTTCAATTCCAGTTAGAATTCATTTTCTTAAAGTTTATCTTAGATTTAAATGGTATAAAGCAATGAGTTGATGGATTAAGTATCATTAAAGTCATTCCATGAAAATCAAACAAATCCTAGAAATACTCTAGGGAAGTATTTTAATACCACGTACCTGACTGTCATTTCAACACCAAGCTGCTGCACAGATGAAAGGTTTTCTTTCTTCACATCTGCATCCATGGCTAAAACAAAAGAAAATAAATTAAATAAAGTGTTATAAGAAATATGATTTGAACGGAATACTAATGCAAAGCTCTTTCTGTGTATGAATACCAATTCTGGAGAACTGTTTCCTATTCAAAATTAGTTTGGTAGTGTTTGGAAAGGATTCATAAAGAATCCGCATTCTTCACAGACTTTTTTAAAAATGAAAATCACCCTCTTTATAAGGAAATCTTCACTGTTAGTATAGTTATCATGAGGGTTATCATTAGATTTACAGCAAGTGACACCTTTTTCAGCCCCATATGTTAGTAGAACTTTATCCTTTCCGGCCTAGAAATCAGACAAGGCAGCATATTCTGATCCACTTTCTTCCATTCCAGAGGTCTTAAAGTTTCCTATCTGTAATTACAACTTTATTAACTCTATTTTGATATGAATCACAGAAAACTTTATAACTGATGGATTTAAAAAATCCTGTATTTACATGTATTTTTTTAATACAGTAAAATATACTCAATTTTCTGCAGTTGTTTAAATTAAAAATCCAAGCTAGAAAAGTTAATAAGTAATGATTTAGAGCAATGACTGCTTTAGCATTTCCTCAAAATTTTAAATTCTAAATTAAATTTTAAATGGGCATTTTCCCTATCAGGTACATGTATCATCTAAGATAACTATACCACAGATAAAAATTGCAGTCTAATAATATTATGAGTTACAAAGCTGAGGAAATAAACCTTTAACATACTTCTTTGAAAGTGCTACTTAAAACCAGCAAAAAATGAAACAAATGAAAACCCCTATTAACTGACAACATTTGTTAAAAATGTAAATAAAAGATATGGCAGCAGAAGTTAAAGTATATTCACATAAATGATATATGTAAAAATCTAATTAAGCAGATTACACAGCAACTTCTTATGTATTTTTTCTATATCCTCAGACAGACATAGAAATCAAAGTGAAGAATTCCCTGGCTATTCATGTAGGTAAACACTCTATGTTCCTGGTACACAAGCAAGGACTAAGATATTAAAGATGAAATAGTTACAAGTTCAGGGAGGAAAGGACTCAAAGGGAAAAAAAAAACAAAAAAAAAAAAAAAAACAACAACAACAACAAAAAAAAACCAAAACCAAACCAAATCCCCCAAAAAACCAACAAACTCAAAACCGACCAGAAAAAATAAAAAGGAAAAAAAAAAGATGCTGTCTGCTTATATGAGATGAGGTAGGTTAAAATTTTTATGAAGAAAATAATACAGCAAAATTACTCTCAGCTATGAAACAATAAAATTCAGCAACGGAAGTATGGTAAGAATAAAACCCCACTCTGTTCTATAACTTTCACAGAGAACAATAATTTAGGCGCTATGGTTGTGACAAATTAACCTTGTACTTTTGACAATATATTTATACACAACGAAAATCAACTAGTCTTTGAGTAAAATGATCTTATTCAGTAATCTGGTGGGACTGAAACAGTAAACCCACATCAGAGAGGTTTTTTGCAATCCAAAGAATAGAAGTTCAAATATCTTTTGCATAGCATACCAGCAGTGCAATCTTTGGAAGAATACATATAAATTCACAGGGCATTTCAGTTAAAACCCCACAGAGATAACTGAAACATTCATAACCTTTTACAGCTCCTGTTCCAAGTCACCTGTTTACTCAGGCTGCAATTGCCATATTAAGCCAATTCATTTTCATGTTTGTGTGTGCAACTGGGAAGGCAAGAGGCATACTTACATCCTAGAAAATAGGGAGAATTTAAATGAGTTGGCTATGGCTAATGACTAATTCAGTCCTAACACCACCACGTTTAATGGCAGCAGAGGGCAAGGAGGGCAATACCCTCTAAGCTGCAGTGCAGTCCTGCTTCCATTTTGAGGTGGATGCTCCTGTGGGTGGCAATGCAGGTATCCCAATCCAGTAAGGGTGTAGTGAGGAAAAGCTGTATCACAACCCACAGTGTGAGCCCAGTGTCCATTCTGTGACAGTTTACAGCAAGCACTGAATGCTCATTGCCCATTAACATTAAAAGAATACAACTGACTTCGCTGATTTTCACTGACTTTTCTTCTCTGTTGTAACAATATCTTAGTGGCTGGAAAGGGCTTCTTCCCCACCACACTTCCTTCTGATACTTTCCTCTGTATTGTGAAGGAAGATAAAGTTAACTTGAAGTCTGGATTGAATAATAATTCTCTATCACACAGTACCTTATCAAGGCAAAACCTCTTGCTTTCAGACACCACTGTATTTGACATAATCACAGCTCTGTAATCTGATAATCCACAACTCAAGTTGGGAACATGCAAACTGTGCTTCGTTGTCCTGGATCAAAACTTTTTATTTTCCCTTTTGTTTATCACTTAGCAGACTGGGAAGACTAGGCCTAAGAACACTGTAAAGTCATTTAGTATACACAAAGGACTACTTCCCACTGATTAAAAACTGGACATAGAAACCTTAAATGATCCATTAAACTTAGAAAAATGCTATGAAAAACAAGTGGAATATTTAAATACTGTATATTGCAACCCATGGACAAAAAGCTTGTAGGAATATGTTGTGAATGTACTATTGTGATGATACCCATACATCTGATTTAATACAAAACTTTTTTGACAAGTATTTTTCAATACACGTGGTATAACTGTCTTGGAACACAACAGGTTTCATAACAAAAAGGCATGGACAAAAATCAGTTCTCTAAGTAAGAATGCCATTCATCCTCAAAGGCCAGACCACCTCTCTGAACTCTGAATTAATAACATGATACAGCACTCTGGCTATTATTAAGTAGAATGAACAACATACGTTGGCAGCTTCCTTTTTATTTATCTAATAAAGAAAAAAAATCTACGTTGAACAAATATTTTACACTTCTTTCTTTAAAAATGGAAAATACTGTAAAACAGGCCAAAATCAAACTAGTGACGTGAAGGATATCGGAATTCTCTTGGAGTTGATTTACAATTTTAAAAAGCTCTTAGAAAGCACCTCAGTGGGCAGCACTTTTTAAAATGTTTTGCAGCATTCAGGAGCACAGAAAGAGACTCCTATAAGGCATGATTTCCAAAGGCAACTATGTATTATTATTAAACTCTGTCTATGGCTTATAAACACTCCAGAGTAAGTTAACTGCCATTCACAGTCCTGTGGCATTCTTTCTGATCAGCCTAGACTTCAATCAACTTTACAATTTATATGAAAGATTGCCTTCTTATTCGTTTTCCCTCTTACCATGACAAAGCTTTTATGTGTTTAAGTCAGAAAATGGGCTACATCGCATTCAGACTGAAATGACAGGATTCCAAGCTGAAACAGCTTTACAGCGTAGATCATGCAGCTTGTATGGTCTTTGAATAATATTTACTTTATTTCCCCGTCTAAAGTGCTGTTATGCTAAAGAAACCACTGGCTTCCCTTTTGTCTTAAGTGAAGAAGATTACTAAAGCTGTCACTCACATTATTGGTTTAGCTCTTTCACTTCCTGGTCTCCAGGCCAAATGGTTTTATGTCTATATAAATAATCTTTGGAATATGCTAACGGATGCTAAATTTTAACTTCAGTGATGATAAGAAAGATTAGGTTTCTTTCTACGGATGAAAAAGACCTCTGATTAAAAGAAAATATGTAAGTAAAAATTCTGCAAACAGCCAAAAGTCCTATGATAGCCAGAGCCACCTGCATAATTCCCACAGATGCTTCAAAATACTTAGAAGTATATAGGTGTTTGCTATCAGATTTCTAGTCCATGGCTTTGTCCAGATAAACTGAAATGGTGGAACTCATAGTTTTTTCCTATGATTTATTATTTTTGTTAACAAAACACCAGGTTTTCACTTACTCTTCAACAGATATGTAAACACTGACACTGTCCATTGGGAGATACCCAACCAGTCAATATTAATCTTTACCTTTTGTCAGTAACTATGCTTTCTCATTCTGATGTTCTTACAAAAGTTTTCTATTTTAAACATTATTTGGACTTGGGGCAGAGCAAAAATTATGAGTTTCTCTCCAGATTCTGTTCTGTCATTTTGCTACTATTTCTTGATTGTCACCTCCTTCATCAGGCTACTCATCTAGAGCACGTCTGATAGTGTGAATCTTATTTTCATTTTTAGAATTGTCTATAAAAAATCTTTTTTCCAAAGAAAAGTATTACTTTTGTTGCATTTGAACTGGGAATGGAGACAATATAAACAAGATTCAAGAGTAATTGCTGGAGAATGTTGCTGGCTACTCAGAGCTAGGTAATCTCATGGGCAATTCCACTTAAGAGTATTGAAAGTATCTGTTATGTCATTAGTACTCTTGTCATAACAATAGGAGACCAAAATATTCATATCTAGAATTTCATTATGTAATGGTCATCACAAATACTCAAGCCATTTCTGGCAACAGCTTCATTAAGAATTAACCACATTTTCAGTCCAGTTATCTAAACTGGCAATGGGTAAAATGCTTCCTGCCAACAGCTTCTTTAAAATGGCGGACAGTTTGAAGAAGTGCATTTACCAAATGATGCAGAAAGAATGGAAGAATGCCCTTCCTTCTCCTTCCCTTTCAGCCCAATTTCAGGTTCTAATCCTGTATTTCTCATTTCTTGCTCCTTCTGAACAGTTCTATACGGCTATCTCCCCACTGGTGTTTTTAAAATTTCTCGGTTTGTTACCCGACCCACCTGACCCGTCAAAGATTAAGAGCTCATTAAATGGCAGAAGGCTCCTATGAGATTTCGTTCAGTCAGAGAACTAAGCCTCATCCAGGAGAAGGAACACACCATGACATTTGAGTTTTATGGTCAAGACCTGAAATCCCCACAGTTCTGTCCCTTTGGCAGTACACGGCAGATCTGTTACAGAGACAAAGTCCAGTGGAAACAGAGGATTCAGCTGCAAGGTCATCTGCAAAAGCAGAGATACCAAAAAAACATGCTGATCACAAAATGCTGCAGCAGTCCCAAGTTTGGGGAGTCTGCAACACATCATGGAGATCAATTAAGAAGCACAGACAGATACCAATATATTAGATGACTTTACATGTCAAATTTCTCTGATAAATGGGTTTGTCAAAACCTCGAGAAAACTAAGACATTTTCACAAAGCATTTCCATTACATTGAACTGCAATCTGCTAACAGAAAGAGCAAGAGGCTATTTTAGGAACTTCATATCTCTAATATATAATGTATGGTATTTTACTACTATAGCAAATTTCAGTTTCTTGCCATTTTATTACCTATTACAGCTAGACGCCAATGATTTGGTTCTCAGTGTTCTGGGGTTTATAAAGGAGAAAGAAAAAATAAAAGCAAACTAGAAATTATTAATTCTAGGAAAGGGGACAGACAGAGATCATTAACATATAATTAACAGATTCAGTCATCTGAATACACATCACAGCAGTATCATTGCTGCTAGCAAAAAGTAAACTTCATGTAAGATTTGTGTTAGTGTTTATAATTGAACATTGCAACTGCAGAGTGTTTTATCAGATATTTTTTCATTTTCTCTTAACTTGAAAATGGTAACAACCCAATCTAATTTAATTTTTCCATATTTGCAAATTTTATAAGAGATTGAAATCCTGAGGGGTTCCACAGCAGATGGATGACTATGTTATTCTAATTACAACTAGCTACAGGTTTACAAAGCTGTCATTTTTTTAAGATAATCAAATTTTCATTTCAAGAAACATGAAAAACGCTGAATATCTATGTGCTGTACTGAATCCACTTTCACGAAAAATGTTACTTTTCTTCACTGAAATGAAACAACTATTAGAAACTGATTTTCAGTTCCTCAGACCCAAATTTATTTGAGAGAATGGTGGATACACACAATTGCCAAGTTCATGCTTAACTTAGATGTGGAGCTAGAAAGATGTTACTTTCTAAAAACTCATTAGCTTTACCTCATACAGAAAAATGTCTCTACTGTAACTAGTTTTAGGATTTAGGTTAGATGGCTCTTACAGAAGCATATGAAAAAGATACTGTGAAATAATATGGCATTCAATATTTCTTGTTGAAGAAATTGCAACGCTTCATAAAGACAACCAGAAAAACTTGGGAAATGCAAAGAAATCTGACCAATTGTTATTCAGTTGGTGAGAAATCTATTTAAACAAATAAGGTCTGATAAAGATTTGACTGTATTTTGTTGTCCCTTTGGTACAAACATAGGAAGCATAATGCATACCTGGGTTCTCAAAGCGCATTACCCTCCCTTCATAGGAAGGCCACACTGTTTATTTTATGATATAAGAACCCGAAATGAATGTAAATTTAGCTATATGACCAATTCTTAAAATCATACCCTTTTACTATTTGCGAGTAGAATTAGAATATGATGACATATTCAGTTTTAGAGCCAGACTTTTGTTTCATGTCAATCAGCATGAATTTATTGGCCTAAACTAACTTCCCTGGTTAACCCTTACTTGCTACACCTGTCTGCAAAAGGTGCTATGAAGTTTTAATAACTATTTTCCTATAAAAGTTAAAAGAAACCCTTGATGAAACGTGCTGCTTGCCTGGGCAACACTCTTTCCTGGAGTGAGAAATTCTTCACAAAAGAAGTCTGTGACAATGTTGTTGCTGACAGGGAAAGAACTCAGTAAGACACCACCGGTCCTTTGCCTATCTCTTACCACCAGATTACTGATTATCCTTGAGAAGACTTCTTATTCTCCCATTTCCAAGCTTGTCTTCATTAAAGCACATGGAATATCAAAAGCATTTGCACATGAAAACTGTTCATCAGACAACCCTTTAAATGTTGGAGCCTTTATTTGATAACTGAAGAGGCAAACTTATCCATAATTAATGTCCAATAATGCCTGTATGAGACCCAAAAAACCCCCTCATTCGGAAAATACAAGAAATATTAGACAGACTGAGTTGGTTTATCATTAAAAGAAAATCTTTAAAGCTCACGAAAACCAAGAACTGAGGTTTTCACTATGCTATCTTAATTTCTGTATCTATTTGGGATTTTTCATTCCAGATAATTAATTGAATATATGCAAGTGTCACAGGATTTTCAAACTTGGTCATTCTTCAGAGTTGACATTAAATTTTAGATAAATAATGCAGTGTTGATGCCACCTTCATCTAACCAGTGGTTTATGGTGAAATCAATTAAATAGAAGATGAAGGTTCAACCCTCCTGACTGTGTTTTAAAGCCCAGCTTTGACCAAAAGGTTCAGAGGAGTGGATTAAGAGTAAGGTACTTGATGACTAAGTGAATAGAGTAAGGCCTACTGCATCTCCTTAGTGATCTTTCACATTGGATGGAAGCACTTAGCTATCATAATTAAGGAAGAACAGGATTGCTGTCTTTGCTGGGCAAGGCATCCATTTGGAGGATGCAGAGTCAGATGTTTGTTCTTCCTCTAGTTAGTTTTTGCCTTTTGATCTTTTAAAGAAACTATAAAAATTATTATTTGAATTAAGAAGTCTCAGAAATATGTAATTAGCAAGCCTTGTGAGTCCATGGAATTATTTTATTGCTCATTATGCCTCATGAGAAGTTGAAAAGTAATGCAGGACAAGACAAAACACTTTCGGTATCTTTTAAGAAAAAGTAAAATTGTGATAGAAATAACTGTCCCATCAGAAACTCTCTTCATAAAGCAAAGAGACAGATTCTCAAATGAAATTAAGGGTATCCTGTTTGCAAGCTTTTGGAAGGTAAAAGCCACTACATAAAAAGAAAGACAGCCTCTAAAATTTCTAAAGGAGTTTTATGCTTTGAAACTTCAAAGGCAAGCCCCAAGTCTCCAAGGATACTATATTTGCATCCTATGGATATGAGAGTAAAATATCAGTATAAATAACAGACTCTCCACAAAGCAGGCTTGATTCTCCACAGTTAGCAACAGAATAAGTACTCTAAATGGCTGAACTACAACCTGAGAGAAAAGTCCTGGACAAACAGTGAAGAATGAAAGCGCATTTTCCAGCAGATATTAACATTGGTTCTAAATCTTCTAATTTTACCAGTGCTTCAAAGTATTAAAACGCATTACTTTACACTCAGAATAAATCAACTTTACCATTCATCCTTTACTCTTGGCTGTAAGCATGACATCTGTACAAAACTAACACTCAGATTACTCTCAGAACAATACCAGTTCTTTAATATATATCCTTTAATACAATATAAAGTGTATACCTTTGCGAGGCTTTCAAAAGGTGAGACAGATTGCTTACACCATCTTAAATATTTATGCCACCAGCTTTGCAAATCATGCTATAATAGCTGTCAACAAATACTCTGAATCACACCCTCACCTGTTCTGCATCTTCCTCTTTCTATTATACACACAGAAATGTGAAAGCCCATCACTAATAATTATCTGTTCTGTTCAACCAAGCACATCATCTTTTGCTCCAAAGTGAGGTATTTCCCACCAGCGAAGTAATGAATTTCTGAGCTGTTAAAGAACATTTTAAACAACCCCCAAAATGATACAGATACATTTAGAAGAAAGGCAATTTAAATATGAAGAGACTGCATGGCAATAAATTATTAGGAGACTGACCTTTATAGCTTCCCGTGCTGAAATAACAATCTGTTCGGCTTTCAGAAAGATGTGACACAAACTTGTCAATTAATTCTGCCAAAACTGCAAGAAGTAAAAACCCATTAAAACATTAGAGGCAATGAACAAAATATGGAACTACGTCACCTAACTAAATGACAATATGTGGGAAATTAAAGCTATTTAAATTCCTCCATATTTATTCATATTTTTATGGAGGAACAACTCAAAACATTCATTGCACTTTTACATTCCTAACACCATTTCTAACTTAAATTTTAATAGCTTTACTGAGAATATATTCAGTGTAAACAGAAAGAGAATCTCATATTATCTTTATATCCTCCAAGGATTACTTCAGAATTTGTTACATGGTTTCAATATGAAATGAAAATTAACTATAATTAAACTATAATATCCTACCACATTTGTCTGTGTATGGAGACAGGAAAGGAAAACAATAAAACAAACAAACCACAAAACCAACCAACCAACCAACCACCCCAAATAAAACCAACAACCCACACAGAACAAAAAACTGACACCATCCCAAAATCATGCTAACAAAAGCACACAAATTTTAAGGGCTGTTTCCAAAAAACCTCAATATAAAACCACCTATGCCATCACAAGATAAAAATCATTCACTTAAATTTATGCAATAGGAGTATTTCATTTGAGAAATTCTGTATTTAATGATGATCATAATGTTCTTCTTCAATTCTTACTATGGAACTTTGAGTCTGCAGATACTGCATAGCCAAGTCCGATGCTGACATCTGTTTGCTATGGAGGAAATCTTATCTCCCACCTTGATAGGATGTTAGCCAGGAAGTTAGCAAGAACTCTTGGTGACAAATCATTATCAAAACTCTCCCTGATTCCTCAGTTCTGCAAGTCTGAGGCTATGGCAACCGAACACATGACACCACACAAGTTTAACAAAGGTTACAAGGAAGCCTTAACACAAAGTGCATGGAGGAGCCCTGTATGAGGTAAGCCATGTTAAGAATTTAAGATCGTAACAATGAACATTTTTTTGTAAGTAAATGCTACCCTAAAACAGCTGCTGTTGTCTTGATAAATAGGATGTAAAGCATACAGATACACATACTGATACTTCTTTCCACAAGAATGCAAAGCAAGGGAGCGTATTTAGAGAATAACAACTGCTGCTACCTGTGGGATTTCCTGTTTAAAGACCATGCTACCATTTCCCTGGCAGCATCTCCATTTAGTAGCAATGAAGCTTCAGCTCCCGTTCCCCCATTCTTGCACATAACTCCATGCACCCACTGCACAGCTGGGTTTGCTGGTTTTAAATGGAATAGTTCACAGAATCGTAGAACAGCCTGGGATGGAAGGGACCATAAAGAACACCCAGTCCCACTACACCGTTTAGGCAGACAGTGGCAGGAGCAGCTGCAGCAGCACAAGTGAGGCAGAGCACCGCGTGCTGGAGGCGACAATGGAGAAAGCCGGAAAACTCTTGAGCTAGCCATGCTGACAGGAAAACTGACACAGGCAGTTAAAAAACAGTGCAAGCTCTTTCAGGAATGAAAAGGAGGAGAAAGACAGAACCTCCACCCACAGTCTGATGCTTGTTATGCCAGAAAAACAATGAAGAAGAAGATATAATAAAGACAATTAACTCTTCTTCCAATTATTTTAAGCCAACACTTTGACATTAAATCAAATTCTTTTTGTCTTGATTAATTGTCTAAAATATTTACAGAAATTAATTTACACTGAGTGAGTCCAAAAAAAGTTTTTAAAAGGTTGAGTTTTGGTAATGCTAAAGAAGTTTCATTACAACAGCTAAACATGAGTTTACAGTTAGAGTTTGAAAAGTAACAAAATTAATTTTGCATTGTAAAGGCCTACTAAATTAAAATGAAAAACCTTCATGTGTAATTTATATTCTTATGCACTCTTATAGTGGAAAGAAACTGCTAATTAAATATAACATAGCTACTTTTACTCATGGTTAATAAAACACATGGGGCTAGAAAAAGCAATTTACTTTACAGAAGAGTAACAATTTATTCTTTTTTGAAGAATATACAAACTCACTAATCTTCACTAACATGCTTAGTGGAATTTGGCCCACAAACAATATAACAAATACTTGTGTAAAACAAGCAAATGTGTCTATTCCTGAAAGTGTAGACAGCAAAAAGCAGAAATTAAACTTAAAATTTCTAACTAGCTCTATATGTACTGTATGACAATTAGTATAGTGATTACCGAAATATGCCATACTATAATAACAAACAGGAACTCTGTTAAGACTAAAATATCTCATAATCCAGAAAATTTAAAACCAAGTTGGGACACTGTACATTTCTTCCCTTTTTGTCATAAGGCATCCACATGCTTGACCTAGCAGGTGAATACTTCAGTTCAGTGCTTCAGTTCATAGGAGAAGTGACAGCTCAACTGCTAAGCAGTATTTTGAAACTCGAGCTCTAAATTCATTTCTACCATTTGAAAGTATTTATCTAAGTGCCTATCAGGATCTTTGAAAATATTTTAATCAAGTTTGAGAGAGTACGACACACAAGAATTTCTCAAAACACATGCAGTTAATACATAAATAGAGGGTTTTCACAGGACACCACATTTTCCAAAGGAAGCTACTTGTCATTTCACATGGACCTATTTTAATTTTTGTCTTTTAATACTACATCACTTAGCTGCCATTTGGAAACAATTACAGAAACTGGTTCAGTAATTCTTCATTTAAGTGGAAAACTAGACAAAAAACATTTAGGCAGGTTCATTGTACAGTACAGTCAATATTGCTGTAAAAGCCCAAATTTTCAAGTAAAGTTTATGTGGCCTACCAACACAGTGAAAATGTTGATTTTCTTAAATTATGGTAACTTGGCTGTATTAGTATTGAAGTTTTTAAGAGTCTAGCAATCATCTCATGGAAATTTAATTCATACACACAAAATAAAGAGAATTTTAATTTAGGTGTGTGTAGTCATATACAAAATAAATGGAAATGTTTTTAAATTTCTTAAATTACTGCAGTGTGCTCATAAAATACCTACATTCCTGCAGGATTTTCTTTTACCTTGAAGAAGTAGTGTACAAAAGGAAGGTAACTGAAACAGCTTCAAAACCGCCTAAGAATGCTGCTTTAAAAAAAGAGTGTGGTTAAAACTGTTTTAATTGGTAATAACCACGAGCACTAACCTAGTTCCTACTCTGAAAGTTTTAAGCCAGAAAGGTCAAAAAAATGCAAAAAGCATCAGACTCTTTTTAATCCTTAATATAACTAGTGTTACTGGATCATATTCCATGATCCAGATCTTTCAGAGGAGTTTAAAAGAAAATACAAAGGATTCTTTTAATGGTAGTTCTGCTCTCGGGCACACGGCGTGACTCTTGGGGATGGTTGTGTGCAGGGACAGGAGTTGGACTCAATGATCCTTGATGGTCCCTTCCAACTCAGCTGATTCTGTGACTTCTGTTAGAGGTCAGAAATTCAAGAGTGAAAATCTTGGACAGATTACATTTGTGTAAGAGTAGTGTCAGAAATTTTCAACTCCATCAACCATACTTCAGTTTAATAAGTATATGAAAAACAGAGTTAGCAATTCCATTCTTGATGGCAACAAGAAGGAGGGCTTTCAATTACTGTACATTAAAATGACAAATGAACAACTTACATTTTCTCCGAAAAGAGGAAAATAAGATAATAAAAATTCTGACAGTGCTTCCACTAGAGATGAACATTGCATATCTTATATCAATCTACAAGCACTTTCTTTATAAATGGAAGAAACAGTCCTTCAAATCCAAACCAAATGTCCTAATCTTTACACACCTGCATGCACATTCACCTGCACTCTCACTGCTTACAGTGGCTCAAAACTGGTTTGGGGGACAGAAGAAAGAATTTCTGATCTGCAATTGTTCTTTCTGCATAACAAAAAACCCACTGTTCCACTCAAATTCTGACACAAGCTGCCTTGGAAAATCAAGGACATAAAAAGGTAAACATCTATTTTGTATTATTCTAAAAACTTCTTTTGCAAATGCAACACCAGCATTTTGTTATCCTGAACTAAAAACACTACTATAGCACACAACAATCCTGGGTTCTTTATCCTATGGGGAAAGTTCTGCAGTTAGTTTCAACTTTTTGCTGCAATTGCAAAAGGCTGCAGCACACATACATCGCTAACAATGACACTGTCTCAAAGGCTCACTGTATTTTTTGTCAACATGTTTTGATAGAGCTATCTCAGATGATGCAGAGCTCACAAAATATTAAAGGATTCCAGAACTGTGTTGACTGTAACCACTATACTTCCATCAAATATTTCACTTGTAAAAGCTGAAGAAAATTCCTATGTTTTACAGCAAGTTCTCACATACAATTTCAAGAGCTGGTATCTTTTCTTTTCTCGGTTGGTTGAGTTTTATTAAGAAAAAACAATTTGGAGGTAAATTAATAGGCCCTAAAGAATGCTGGAGATCTAAATCCAGATCCTCGGGGAGATAGGTGACGGAAAATCTGAAAGACTCTATGGAGCAAGTAATTTTAGCTGAGTTTACTATCCCTATTCACACCACATATGCATATATAGCTTGAGAAGAATAGGATTTGGGGACTACCTCATTATGAAGGCAAGAATGTTAGCATATAATTAATATGATACCTGCAACACTCTTAATTTATTTTGCTTTGGCTTTAAAGTCTCCTAAAAGGGAAGAGGAATAAGGATGTTGAATCTGCCCAGAAGTCAGCTGCTGATACAACATTAACTGGGAACAGATGAAAAAAGTAGTTGCTGGAATGGAAAACAACAGAAATGCCTTCTGCCGTACCTGAAGGACAAAAAGGAGGAGATAATTGAAAAAGGCACGGCTAAAATAGTCGAGATTCTGGTTCAACAGAAAAAAAAGAACAAAATCACAAGCCACCTCTCAGTCATGTGAACTATTTGAACATGCACTATGCTAAGCCTAGATTCACATAGACTAATAATTTTCTACATAAATCTAAGCTATTTTTCAGAGGAGTTGATTTGCCTGCTTTTTTTTCTGCCAAAGCTTAGATGCCAATACACAGAAAGCTCTTTTCTAGATGTACTAAAGACACTTCAGGGAGGCCACAAGTACTGTAAAGAGTAGACCAAAAGAAGCCAAGACTTAACCTGACTGAAGGCTCTCCCCATGGTTCTCCAGCTGATGAGTGACCCAAAGACAACGAGCAGCTATACACCTAAACATCCACAAATCTCTGGCATCTTTATGTAAGGAATGACTGGAAGAATGTTTTTTGTCATAGCTTATTGTGCTTAGAACAATAGATTGCAGGAGCTGGTTGTCTACAATATGTTTTGCTTTAAGGAGACCAAGAAAAATCCCAGATTTTCAGTCCTGATGCATTGGAAGACATGCAAGCCTGAGGAAGGTATGTATCTCCCTTTAACAGTTCAATAAAGCCTTTCAAAACCACATCTTGATGTTTGAGCACAGAAATTACTTTAAAGCTACAGTCAGAGGTGATGCTTTAGCAGAGAAAACACCAGTCTAAGGACATCTCAAAAGCAGTGCATTACCAGAGCATTTAGCACAAAAGTACTGACCAGGTCGATGGGAAAGTAATCAACATGGGAAGGGTGAATTAGAGATATTGACACTGTACAGTTTGCTGAAGAATTTTTTGATGGAGTTCAAGCAGGTTCTATAGATTCAGCACCTTGTAATCCTGACATCAGATCACAGAATATTTTTAACAAATCAATACACGTTACACTATACAGTCCCTGAATCTAATGCTGTCTTTGCTCACTATATTCTGGTTTAACTCCTGTTAATGTCAGTCCCCCTTAGAATGGGCCCAGTACAGAAAGCACAAGTATGCATCTTTGTTCTGTAAACCATGGAAATTGTGCCATCTGTAACTATAGAGAAAGCTTTGATTTCTGGGCATCTGGACTGAAGTCTCTCACTCCTCTGAAATTTGGGAGAGCTTCGCATGCTGCAAAAGATACACAGCAGCACAGCTGTCTCTCATAAAATGGATTCAATGAACACGATGTCGTCTCAAACAACAGAGCTGCAGATATTTTGCTGCTTCTGAAATATCTCCAAGCAAATACAGAACATCTGAAGAGCTTTGCAACTGCCAGTTGTATTAGCTGCTTATCTAAATAATATAAATGGAAACCTTGGGCACCTGTAAACAAGTTAGACTACATACTGACCATCTGACCATAATCAGAATTCCTATAGGAATGGAAGCCAGCAATTTCTGAGAACACCTCACTTCTTTATGGCTACACAAATTTATATGATAAGCCTGGGAATCACAAGGGAATTATGTCTGACTTCTGACGATTTATGTCATATGGATGATCGGTGTTTTTGCTTTGGCTGCTTTGGTTTTTTAACTGAGCTATAGCATTGTTCCTGCATGATCACACTGTTCATTAGAAATGCATATGAAAATTAAGAAAAACCTGAATGAATGGGTTCTTTGATGTTTAGTATGGCTGAATTCTCACATTTTTTACTGAAATTTCCCATTAATATAATTTCCCAACCCATGTTAACTCATCCACTAATCTCTGAGAAATGTCTGTTTTCTTTCGGGCTTTCTTTTTCATTTTCTCAGTATCTCAATAATGGACCTCTTAGAGGTCTGGAACAAAGACTTGTATTTGAGCCCTCTCTGTCAAATTTCACTGACAACATAGAGGAATAACAGTCGTAAAGAGGAAAATAGGACATAAAAGCATAAACCTTGTTTTCTTGAGAAAATCCCATTGAAATAGTTTTCATAATCAACGCAAAATTATGGACGACTTGTATAGATAACGTACTCCTCAATGAAGATAAGAAGAGTTGCTTACTAGTGGTCTTTTGCCTGCTTTCTTTGTTAAACTTCTTAAGTCATACTCACTTGGTCCACTGATGCTATCTGGTCTGGTTTTCATGACTTTGCAGAACTGTTTTCTACAAATTTCTGCCCACTCGGTTGGCTTGTCTGGACTTTTTAAGAGTGTTAAGAGCTTGTTAAGATCTTTATCTAGAAGAAATGAAAAATTAGTGTTATTCTGTAATGATCACAGAATGACAGTACCGTTTGATTGAAAGGGACCTCAAAGATCACGTAGCCCCAACTCCATTGCCACATGCATTTTTTGCAGACTTCATAAGAAAAGACTACATAAATATGCTTTTTTCTAAGACAATTAAACTGGAGAAGCAGTCCTAAAGCTGATGATATTCTGCTTTATACAAAACAGGAATATTCATTCTACTTACTGATGGGGGTTTTGTGCTTATTTTGGCTGTGGTAGAATTAATTTTTTTCCCAGTGTCTGGTATGGGGCTATGCTTTGGATTTGTGCTGAAGACAGAGCTGATAATCTAGAGATGTTCGTGTAACTGCTGAGCAGTGCTTACACAGATCTGGCTTTTTCTGGTTTCATACTGCTACCCTGGCAAGGATGCTGGGGGTGCGTGGGAAACTGGGAGGAGACACAGCTGGGACAGGTGACCCAAACTGACCAACAGGATATTTTACACCATATGAAATACTCAGTATATAAAGTGGGGGGAAGAAAGAGGAAGGGGAGGAACATTCTGAGTGATGTTGACATGATGACAGTTGACATGGTGGTGCTCAGTCAAAGGCTGGACTCAATGACATCTGAGGTCTTTTCAAACCTAATTGATTCTGTGATTGCGTTTGTCTCCCTAAGTAACCATTACAGGTGATGGGCTCCTGCTCTCCTGCTGAACACCTGCCTGCCACCAGGATGCAGTGAATTAATTCCTTGTTTTGCTTCATCTGTGTGCATGGCTTTTGCTTTTCTATTATGGAATCATAGAATAAGCTAAGTTGGAAGGGACCCATCAGGATCATTGAGTCTAACTCCTGATCCTGTGCAGGGCACCCCAAAAGTCACACCATGTGCCTTAGAGTGTTGTGCAAACACTTCTTGAATTCATAAAGGCTTCTTGCTGTGACCACTTCCCTGGGAATCCTGTACCGGTACCCAACCGCCCTCTGGATGAATAGTATTTTCCTGATATCTAACTTAACCCTCCTCTGACTCAGCTTCATACCATTTCCTCAAGTCTTGTCACTGATCACAAGCATGAAAATATCGGTACCTGCCCCTCCGCTTCCACTCGTGAGGATGTTGAAGACCACAGTGAGGTCTCCCCTCAGTCTCCTCTCCTCCAGGCTGAACAAACCAAGTGACCTCAACCATCCCACGTAAGGCTTCTCCTTCAGACCTTCACCATCCTTGCTGCCGTCCTTTGGAGACTCTCTAATAGCGTCATGTCTTTTTTATGTTGCGGTGCCCAAAAATGCCCCCAGGACTCAAGGTGAGGCCTCCTCAGTGCACAGCAGAGCAGGGACAATCCCCTCCCTTGCCCAGATGACAATGATGGGCCTGACGCCCCCCAGGACACAGTTGGCCCTCCTGGCTGCCAGAGCACTTGACAACTACCAGGTAACTTGGCTCCCAGAGTACTTGATGCTGCTATGAAATACTTTCTGGCCATCTTCAGGAGAAAAATAAAGATGGTACCTGAGAGAAGGCGAATGTGCATTCTCTCCAGCTGTGTACAACCCCTCTGCTGTTGGACCATGAACTTCCCATTATATGAAAGGATTGCAACCTACACTACTACTAAGTATTCACTAAGGTGATGAACATTCCTCATACCTTTCAAGATCTCCTTTGTTCTGTTTCTACATTTTGGACACTATAGAAATGAATGCTGCCACGAAAAGTGACTTCTCATTAAAGCGTCAATGATTGTTAGAGTTAGTCTATGGCTATTTAGAGTATTTGCTGTTCCTTTTACTTCTTTATAGCATTTCTATTTCAAAACACTCTTTTCAAATGATCTTATTCTTTTAAGATTATTAGAATATTTTCAACATAATTATGATTTTGCATGTAATTCATTTTAAGCTCATCTAAAGACCTTAATGATTTCTAATTAGTAGACTGTAACCCTGTCATTGGAATTTATTATACAATACATAACATTTACAAACAATCTTATTATAGTAACTTAATTATGATCATTAATAATGACTCCAAATTAATTAACCTGAAATTTTTTTGTTATCCACAAATAAATAAGTCCTCAGTATCTTCCTAAATAACATGCAGTGATGCTTAGAACAGCTTACTTATGAAAATTTTATGTGAAGAAGGATTTAACTCTTACAGTATTATCAGTATGATTTCTAGTCCCTTCTCTACACTTTTTTGTTATTTCTGAAACAGGTGAGTATTGAAGAAAATCCTAGAACTGTAGAGAAACACTCCTCAGTACAAGTTAAACATTTATTTTACTTCCTCAAGGATTGTCGCAATTGAGTTTGGCAGACAAGGATCAGAGGCTACAAGCTGAGATTTAATCAGTCAGCGTACCAGAGACCCATGCAACCAAAACACTGTGGTGCAGTCATGTATTTAATATATCCATTACAAACTGTAACTGGTATCATATTGTGGAAACTTACTGCAGCTTATTTTCCTCCAGGTAAAGCACTTGCTTCCCTTTACTTGTCATTAAATGTGGACTATCACTTCTGCCAGCAGGTCATCACAGTTGGGAAAAAAAAAAAAAAGACAGAACCTTGGGGTTTTTTTGGAATGAAAATTGCTTACAAAAACTCATGCTACCAAAAGAATGCCAGCTCACTTTCACAATTTAGTAGGCAACTATAACTTGCCCAACAGTATTACCACATAGCTGAAGCTTAAGCAACCACACGGTTCTGGGCTATACGTGTTACTGAGGGCAGGCTGTCACACTACCACTAAAATTGTTCTAAACACACATCAACACCAAGAAACAGAAGTCTTGTTTTTATTTCTTCTCTTTTCTGGTATGTCACTAAATGAGTTCACTAGTTATTCTAAATTAATGACTTGAATTTTATTTTTTTTCTAGAAAAATATGAGACCTGATGAATGATGTGAAGGACAGAAGGTGAGGGAACAGGGACAGAAGAAAAAAAATAGAAAGAAGAGAAAATATGAGGAAGAAAATGACTAAGACCCTTCTCTAATGATGCTAGTAAGCTTTTAAATATGGTCATGACTAGGAAGAAACTAATATCAATTTAATTAATCTGCTGCACTTCTGCTCTCTTCTTCACATGTGGTTATATTTTGCCATCCCATCCCTTACTTGTACTTACTTTGTGGTAGCATTGGTTGTTCTGTGTAGTCTAATGAAAAAAACCAAGAAAACCCACATTTGCTAGTTTACGAAGCTATGAAATTGCACTATAAACAAGCTACAGTGTATTAAATCTGAACCACTACATCATAAATGCAAGTTTAAATTTATCTCCCTTTTCTAAAAGATGCTACTTTATAATTCTTCAAATAATTCTTTAGCTAGCTTGTTTAGCTCTTCTAAAGCAGGTAAGACCCAGAAAAATTCATCAGTGTTTTAGAAAACATAAGAAATGCAACAAACCCTTTCTCATCTGACTGTGCTTTGTGGTAGAAGTGTTTTTCTGTGATTAATAACTAAGATCTGTAAATCTATGCATATCTTATTCAAAATCTAAATAGAGAGATGAATAACCTGACTAGAATTTATTTGACTAGTACATAGAAACAAATCCATATAGAGATAGATAATTTAGGAAATCTCATGTGCATTTCTCATAGACCTTACTAATCTTTCATCTTTTTTTAATTGAGTTGACTTAAAAGCAAAAGGCAACAGACTCATACACGAATACCAAGATAAATAAAAAAAGGAGGACAAGTCAAAGAAGTGTAGGTCATAAAGACATTTATGTGACATTATAAGGGATAACACAAAAGATAATATGGCTGATTTTTTGACAGAGAAAGTTTAAAAAAAAATTAAAGATACTGCTAGTAACAGGTATTAAAAAAAAAGAGCTGAAATCAGATTTAGAAAACAAAATCAAACAAAACAAACAAGCAAACAAACAAGAAACCCTCAATGAAACCAAACCAGAAACATGGCAGCAAGTTCCCATTCAAGTTAGAAGTATAAAGCAAAGAACTCAGAGAACAGTGGCTGAGATAAATTATCAAAATACTTTTGATAAGAAATAAGCACAGATTTTTGGTACCAATTTTGGACTGTATGAGTTCAGAAGAAAATAAGATTAATGAACAGTGGGGTACCCAAATTTAGGGAAATGCTAAGCAGTGAATGCATCATTGCAGGACATTTATGGACAATATTCTTCAGCCACACTCATTGCCAACTGTCATAACTGAAGAGCTAGGAGTAGAAAAGGAAACATATTCTGTGCAAATAGAAGGGTGAATATTAGTTTAATAGCCTTCTAAAGAGTTTAACTTTTAATAATCTACACTATAATTAATATTACAAGTAAAAAAAATAGTCTTTTCACAGTTGTATCTGAATATAAAAGGACTATAACACTCTTTGAAAACCACTTAATAGTTCTTCCTCAAATTACCTTAATGAAATAATAATTGAACAATTAAAACAAGAAAAGTAACATGGTATCTTGCTGCAGTGTAAACAAGTGGAAATGGCATAATTAATTTTCACATGTAAATAATGATCCTCATAAATCATTTGAAGTTTCACTATAAATTACTTTTGACAGAAGTGAATCATTAATATACTGCTACCCAATAGTTTTCAAACTCTGAACTACTGGCTGAAATGATTAGAGCATATTAATATACAATCAACCAAATTTATTTTTTCCACAAATCCTTTCCTGCAGACCCACACACCACACAGACAAATACCTAACATCTGCAAAACCAGGACAGATATTTGTAAACAGCTGACACACTACAAGTTTTCCTCAAATACTAATATATTTTTTGGGTGAGTCTGCTTACTCAAAGTGTACTCATGAAATGAAAGAGATTCTTCACTATTCCCATGCAGTTACTAAATTTACCAACATAAATTACAATAGAGTCCTTTTTCATTCAATGAGTTAAAATATTCACTTGCTAGTGTCTGTGATCACTATAATAGCACAGAATAAAAGCAAGAGTATTAAAAAAGAGTTCTGTTAGATGCAGCCTTCAGGCCTTGGTGCTGGGAAACATGTTCCATATACTTGCAGAGTTACTACTGCTCTGCCTTTTCTTACTGCTCATTAGTTCTCCTCTCCTTGCACCCCAAACTGAACCATAAGGTGTCTGTTGCACATTTATCACTGTCCTTCGAAAGAATTTACAGAATAAAAACCCCACCCATTTCTTGGGTTTTCATGCTAGAAAACTCAGTGTGAATAAGTCCTTTTAAGTAACCACCCCTCTTAAGCTACTTTCTGTTTTATCCATGGTTTCTATTATACCAGATACAGGCTAAATGAAGTCCAGGGATGTGGAAATGAAGCTTCCTTTTCCCTGACGTCAGTTTGGCCACACTAGTTTCAAAATGTTCTGTTATGGCATCTGTCATTCAACTCCATCTGAAGGGAGGGTTAGAAACAAGTATCAGCAGTACCATATTCAAGAGCACATTTGTAAACCTTTTGTTTTGTTTTGCTTTTTAAACTCTCACCAGCCATCTCCAATATCTGTTCTATAAATATATTAAAAAATCAACTCAGGTTATGTTTTTACACCTGCCATCACAATTATGCGATGGATATAGGATACATTTTCAAAGTAAAAAGAAAAGGTAAGCTTCTCCTGAGGTGTCCATGTCTCTCGAGCAATAAAAGAGGACACAAATAAGAGGTCAGGACAGACAGAATACAACCTATAGTTATGGCTTTTTCAGCCAAAGAAACTATACATTATTAACAGTACTAAGAATCTACTAGTTTTTGTTATTCATGTCACAGAAACACCCAAAATAAGAGGACAGGAATGATACCTCACAGGTTACATAATGAAACACCACAGCATGAAATCTGAAAACAGACAGATTCAGGGAAGCAGAGACATTGTGCCGGCCTTCAACCCCTGTCAACGGATACAATGAAGCAGTCATGCATTCCCACTCACACCATGGCTGCAGAACTCTTGCCAGTTAAGTGTCTCTGTGAATCCTGTCCATCTCCTTGCACTAAAGCAGAATGAAAATTTAACAAGTATTTTTCTAAGCTCCAAGAAATCTGAGAAACACACATGAGTTCTGAATATTCAAAACAAAGATGCTGTAAGATCTTGTAGAAATGTAACTCATAGATCCATCTTGTAATGGTATTTTTAACCTCTCTTGTGAAAGAAAACTTCTATCACTGCCATATCATAGTGCTTAAAAATACAGTTCAGATATTTTCCATTTTCTATTCATGCTCTTGATTTCTTTTTTTGCAAGCACTAGAATTGCAATTCATTACTTTCATTATTTTAATTTTCGATCTATTTATTCTAATGCTTTCTTTCAAAATAACTTACACATCCTGAAAGCTTCAGTCTGGCAAACCATATGCTCATAATTTGGTGGTTTGTTTGTTTTTTTAACCTGAGTACTGAAATAGAACACTTTCAATGGTTTATTTCCCTTTTATTTTCAAACAACAAACACAAAATATTTTGACTCCACTACCAAATGTTCTGTTCATTTTGCAGTTATATAATCTTTTACTTCAGTTACCTTTACATCAAAAATGCCATTCCAAATTAAAATATTTCTTTGATTTCAATTCTTCATCAAACTCATTTGCAAACCTTTGAAACTTCATTTCAGCAAATTTACTGTTAGCCAAAGTTTTACCCAAGTTTTCCTAGTTGGCTCTCATCCACAAAAGTGACAACTGTAATATCTATTTCATTATCCCTCTGGATAATGATGAGCAACAGAATTATTCTGAAAAAGAGAACAAAGGTATCCTTTGAATACGTTCAAAGAGGGATACAATACAATATGCTTTTCCAACCCAAAAGCAATACTACTGCCTCCTTGAAGATATTCGCTTTATCATTATCTGATTGTTGTCTTATGAAACTTGCCTTGGGAAGCCTGGAACAGTATTACAAAAGCTAAGATACAGAAAACACCCTTCTTTTATAACTTTATGGCCTTTCCTCTGGTCAGAGCAGGGAATCGCCTTTTAAATCTTTTTTCCCCAGATAATTACAGACTGTTTTATAGCCCACAGTTAATGTAGAATTTCTATCACTTCTGTAAATCTGTCTCTGCTAAGGAAATTCACAAATAATTTCTAATAAGTTCATCTCAGGGATATAGTAAGAATGAACAAATACAATGAATTATTTATTTACCAAACCATTCATCAGATTCTTTTGCATTGTCTATGCAAACTGAAACCTTAAAACGGTTTCTCTGTGTGAATTAAACTGCTGTGCCTAGGTAGTTCTTCAAAGGATTCTTCAGTCTGCTCACATTCCAAATTGATGTTCAATGTGGAAACCAACTATCCTAAACGCTGTCTATTTCACACACCACCAAGTTCCGTAAACACAGGGATGTGAATCACGAAAATAGTGTACAAAAACCTCTGCAGTTTAAGCAAACTGTCTTGCTTCAGTTACTAGAGAGATGATATAAATGTACCTTATGAGTCACCCACCCGAAACGAGCCAGGAGGTTAATCTTGAAGTTTGCATAAGAATTAGATTACCAAACAGAGCTTTGCAGACTGACAGTTGCACAAAGCCAGACAAGCAAAACCAAACCAACTTATTTAGCTACAATTGCAGCCAACACTGAAATAACCTTAAGTACTTAATGAGATTATAATCTGTGGGATGTGAGGATGGGGAGCACGGTGCAGGGAGGGAGGAAGGAAAAAGAAATTTTATAATTGACTGAGATGCTTGCATGAAATCTACACTGCTTGCATGCTTTGTATGTACCTTGTCTGAATTCAGCTTTCCTAGGAATTTCTGCAAGATAGCACTTTGGCACAGGGAATGATGAAAACATTGGCCAAGGATACAGACCACTGCCCTAGAAACAGGACCAGAAATAAATTTATTTAGCAGAAAAATTAATAGCTTTTTCGTGATTAACACACAAAGGTACAGTTCCCAGAATTACTGCCTATGCACCAAAATTATGCTTGATACTACAATTTCCAATGAGATGTTCCATAACTAAAAAAAGAGGATAGAAAATCCAAAAAGCATTTGAGAATATAATTTTTTATGCTGCATATACCGCTGACAGTTTTGATTTTACAGTTCCTTTTTTCAGCCACAAAGGGAATTGCAAGTTTTATAAAAATTATTTAAAAACAAACCCCGGAACAACCTACTAAACTATATTTCCAATTTTATACATTGATCTAGGTGTCTTTTTTGTGCTGACAGTAATCTGCATTTAATCTTTATGAGACTGACAGCCAGTGAGAAGTAGAAGATTTAAAGAAGTTGCTTAACAAACACTCCATTGTTACAACATCAATGAAAGCTCCAGGTATTAGACACTGCATATGAAAACCCAAGCATGGAAACAATAAAATGAAGATAAATGGAAAGCTAGTAAAGAAAACACAGAAATATTAAAAAAAAAACCCCAAAAAACAACAAAACAACAAAACTCAAATTGCATTTGCTTAAAAGTAACATTAAAATGGAGCAAAATAAACATGTCATCTGAATATAGCATGTCCTAGGTACATGACAATCCCCAGATAGTGGGAACAATGTATTTTCTCAGTGTATAACTTCTTTAAAATGTTAACACTTCATAAAGCTAAAGGTGGGTATTTCTTAAATAATTTTTTGCATGCTGAATTATCAGCCAAAATGTTCTGCTAATGAAGGTAGAAGTTACAGAAAGAGAAACTGGAAAACTTTAGGTTCTAACCTTATCTAATTCTCTCAAAGGCAAAATCCTTTCCTGTGGTCCTCCAATCAGATTTATCCTTACAAGAACATGGTTTCTCTCCACTGACAGACCATCAATTATAAAAACTCTGTGGAAAAACACCCAAAAAAACCACAACAAACCTCCAAAAATTAGAACCACTTTGATTTACTGACTGTTTAATTCAGAAAACTTTAATAAGCAAGAATATTTCAAGAAACATACTGGAGTTAAAACACAATCTGGAATACACATAGGCATAAATAAACAGAAACATGAAGCATTTTGAGATGTCTCCAAGCATTGTTCTAACTTTGTGCTTCCCTACCTACTACTGATTAGAAACCTTTGAGCAACTACTGGACTCAAAAGATTAGAAAATCTCACAAATTTTGCTATGTCACATAAAAATTATGTATTTAGGGCAGTGACAGTTAATGGACTACCAAAATTTGCTCCTTATTTTGCCTACCAGTATACTTCTGCTATAGCAGAAGCAGAGTTATTCCTTATTTGAAACACAGCCAACTTGCTGTCTGAAGTCACTGTGCAGCCCAAGGTACAAAATTTTTGAAAGCAGTAAAGTCCAGTTTTTATTCATCAAGTTTCTTAATAAAAGTTTTGCCTTAGTAGGGAAATAGCAGGTTTCATCTTCAAATAGTAAATAACTATCATCTTCACCCATACTGTTTGACTTACATTCTGTAATGGTCCCATAGAACAAAAAGTAAGAGGAAAATACTTAAAACTCAGCGTGAGAAAGGAAAAAATGTCTGCAACTAAATGACTGTCTGCTTCTGTCCCAAAAATATTTTTTTCCTTTTGAAAGAATGTGCTGTGTAATTTTATTTAGAAGAGAGCAGTGGAAAGTCACAGAAGCTGGAGAGTTGACTAAGCTACAAATAAACTGTTGGAGAGTTGATAAAGCTACAAACCAAACAATAACAACAACAAAAACACTCTCCCACGAGAATCCCAAAGTACTGATGATGCCTTTAATTCATAAACATTAAAACAATACTCTGATTTTATATTAAATACATAACATTAAAAACAATCTAAAATTAAAAGGCATATTTACATCCACAAGTTTCGAACACTTTTTTTTTAAGAAACAACTTGAGAGTAATACAAATAAAAAACAGAAAAACAATTGCTTTTTTATTTCTTATACCTTCAGGGTGAATATGGGAGAAAGAGAAGGCTATTGTATCTTTTCATGATTTAAAACTGCTGACAAACCTGCATGTAAGGAGATTTATGGACATTAGAAGTCCCCTTAAGTGAAAGCCTTTGTATGTTTAAAGCCACTAAGGCATTCACGTATTTGTTCTCAGAAGAAGAATTTGATTGTTAAAATAACATTTACATCAATCACTTCTTACCCTGGTCCTTCTGAAGTTTCTGTGACATTTTCCTCTTGAGCAGTTAGTAAAGCTTGTGACACTTTATACTGAGTCTCTAAGAGCAAAAGGGTATTGAGCTCACAGCATAGCACATTTAACAGCCTGCAGAAGGACATATTGAAATGATAGCACATCAGTCAGGACTGCAATAATGCACAGAAAGACAAGGGGGAACATGTTTATGATATCTTGCAATGGAAAGGGAGGGGAGGAAAAAACAACAAAAAAACCTCACTTGAAGTGTCTGAAAAAAACCCAGACACAACTAGGTCAGGAACACACTTTTATATCCTTTTTAACCACTCAAGTGGCACAACCTTTTCCAAACAGGGAATAGTTCCCAATAGATTTTTTGTGTGCCCTGAACAACCAGAGAAAAACCCACTGGTCAGCTCAGTCTGTTTTCGAGTTTACATCACAAAAATGTATAATGAAAATGATGCACGCTTAATAAGACAATCCATGTGAAATGTAAGGAAATAATACAATAATAGGCTGGTAAAACAACTCAGGTTGTCTGAAGGAGGAAGAAGGCAGGGAGGTAAAAAAAAATCTTTTCTTTAGAAAAGAGGCTTTTAAGTCCTTCTGTATAATCAAATTTAACACAATTCAAAAGCAATAAAAGATTTAACATGTAACATAACAAATCTCCTGGCTTATGTTTTTTTCAGAGAAATACAAATGGTAAATGAAATTAATAATAACAAGTGCACAAGACAGTACATTATATACCATTTTCTTTCATAATTTTGGGGCAAATTAACAGGGTAAGTACTCCAATATATTTTCATATAAATCTGAAGTAAAGCAATCCAAATCATATTACTTTTTCTTTTAACTAATCTATTCATTCTAAGACTGCAACAGAATAATTTCATTGAGGGCTTCCAGTACAAGGAAAACAATGTAACTAAACATTCTTGTTACTGATTTTATTTCCTGTTTTAACACAGTCATAAAATGCAACATAAATTAAGTCTGATCAGCATTATATTTTGCATTCATATAAGACTTGATATGAACCAGAAAATACAGTTTTAAATTCATAGTCTGTTAAGTCAAAGCTTATTTTCTTCTCTGTAATTCCCAATATGCTTCTACTGACAATAGCAAAAATTCATAAGCCATTCTCTCAATAATTTAACACCTGCAAATTCATACTGTTGTGGCCAAGTATTAAACAGTCAAGATGAGAATAAGTGTCTTTAGATTTTTTCCTGTTTTTTTTTTTTTAAATACAACTTGATCTGCTCAGTTTCAGTACTGTTCAGGTTTTATTTCTTTTACATTAACTATTTTGTGACATCAATTTGTTCTCGGTGCTTTTATAAATCACAGAAGAAGAAATGACTGTTCTACTACGATTTTTTATTATTATTATTTAGAAGAAAAAAGCCAGAAAAGAGCACTGCAACCGTTACAAAGATGGATAATTTCTTCCTCTAAGTACAATAAATGGCAAAGACCTGTTTCCAGCACTCAAAAACCATTTGAGAGAAGACTGGTATGTGAGAACGCTTTATAACATTTCCTCTGGTAGACAGCAAGGCACATCGAAAAGAAACCCAAGACCAACCAACCATAAGCAAATAAGATTAGGTAGATGGAATAGTGGTAGAGTAAATGATGAAATATAAAAGATCTAGTGTGAGCAGCTGCTGCGCGGGCATTCAAATGAAATTTTCACCTATACAGAAAAATAAATTTAAAAATGCTATTATTGAAGTACAGGTCATTTGGTTAAATGTAACATTCCATTAATTACCTTCCAAAGTCATAAATGTATAGACTAAAGTTTAAAATTAAAAACAAAAAAAATCACATTTTATAGTGTGTATATTTGTAACCATGCTTGAATACAGCTATGGAATTTTTTTCTTTTTTGTTTGTTTTTAATTGTTTGTTTTTAATTGCACTTGGAACATAAGAATTGGATCAGACTCCCCATCTCAATATCTCATCTATAAGAAATACATGTCTATAAGAATGTATAAAACGTTTACAGATATAATACAATAAGATCAAAGCATATCTTTTTGAGAGATGTTCTAAAATTTTTTTTGGAAAGAAAAAGACAGAATTTGCAACCTGAATACTGCTGAAAATTGGAAGATACACTTTGATGAAGATTTTGTACCTGGGAAGAACCCAATGCAACAGTACAGGCTGGGAGCCAATCAGCCAGAAAGCAGCTTTGCAGACAAGGACCTGGGGGTCCTGATGGTCAACAGGTTGAACACAAGCCAGAAACATGTCCTGGAAGGCCAAAACCATCCTGGGCTGTGTACTGAAGAGTGCTGCCGAAAGTCACTTGAGGGAGGTGACCCTGCCCCTCTATTGGTTCTGGTAAAGTCATACCTGGAGTGCTGGGTTTAGTTCTGGGCTCCCCCGTTAACAGCATGACAAGGATGCACTGGAACAGGTCCAGCAAAAGGCTAAGAAGATGATTAGAGCTTGGGCCATCTGACATAGGGAAAAGCTGAGAGAGCTGTGGCTGCTCAGCCTGGAGACAAGGAACCTCAGGGGAGATCCTGTCAATATGTACAAATATCGAACAGGAAGGTTTGAAAATCGAGGCAGACTCTTCTCAGTGATACCCAGTGAAAAGACTAGATGCAATGGGCATGAATTGAAAGACAGGAAATTCCATTTTAATATACTGTGATGGTGGTAAAACAGTGGAACAAATTGCCCTGAAATGCTGCAGTATCACCAGGCTTGACGATATTCTAAACCAGACTGGACACACCCCTGAGTAATGCTCTATAGTTGAACCCACTTTGAGCAAAGCAGTTGTACTACACAATCTTCCATCTTCCTTTCAATTCTGATTATATAATTCTGTGATCACTACTAATAAGATATACCATACACCCAGGAACAATGCATATAAAATAAAAGATTATCTGAAGGCAGTCCTTTATAGAAGAGTAATTTTAAAGAAATTCAGAAATATCAATAGACATATAATAGTTGTTAAAATATGCTAGGAATAAGTAATTTTGTTCTGAATTCTGCATTTCTTGCCCTATCTTGAAAGGTGCTCCCTGGATTCTACCCCTTCAACTACAATTTCACAACTAATACTTCACTTTAGAAATCCCTAATCTAAAAGAAGGCATTCTAACTAGTATTTTGTTCCACAGACTATTTCCTTGGGTTTGGTATGTGGAATCATAATGACTTCTTTAATTATGACAGGACAAAATGTACTTTGTGGGATATAAATCAGCTAGTAAATAAACCTTGCTGATTTTTATGTTGTGTCTCTAAATTTTTTTTCCCCAAAATAATATAATTAAACTGCTCATGATTTACTCTGAGTTGCTAAAAATGTGTATTATGAGGATAGCTTATTAACATCTCAATATTTTTAATATGAGTTCCTTTTAAGAACACAAAACAGTATGTCCTTTGTTCTTTTTCCCAATATCAAACCATGTTTCTCTCAAACAGGACCTTTAGTACGGTAAACACAATTCTATTTTTCTGCAGTTCCCACTACACCACAATGTACCATTCTTCCTTACTTTCATAATACATGCTCTTTCCAAAGCCACTCTGATTTTCTGTCCTCACTTCAGGCATATCTGCTAATGCTCAGCTGGCATTGAAAGATGCAAGGCACTATTCTTGAACACAGCAGCTGTAACAGTCTGGGGTGGGTTGACACCAGCCAGCAACTAAGCACCCACCCTGCTGCTCACTCCCTCACCACCAGTGCGTGGCCAGTCTCTGACCCATGAGACCTGCAAGACCAACCTCCAAGCCCCTGAGTTTTTATTACTGAGAGGGATGTCACATGGTATAAAACATTCCTCTGGTCAGTTCAGGTCAGCTGTCCGAGCTGTTTTCATTCCCAATCTCTTGCACATTCCTAGCCTACTTGCTGGGTAGCGGTGATAAAAAAGAAAGCCCTGTTGCTGAGCAGTTGCATGCATAGTGTCAGTGGACATATGCTGTGTTATCAATACTCTTTTAGTCCCAAATTCAAAACACAGCGCTTATGTGGGGTGCTATTAAAAAACTTAACCTCAGTCCGTACATAGTCCAGCGAAACAAGATAAAATTTCATGCTATATGCAGCACAAATTTTTCACCATATAGAAAAAAGAAAGCAGCTCATCCAGAGTAAACTATACCACAATCTCAGTAATAGATGTGCGCATTCAGCATAAAATGGCCAGCTAAGCACAAAATGCTTACATCTATGCTATAGACAGTGACATGATGCTGAAACAGAGGACTAAACTATTCTTCACTAAAAGGTTTTCTTTTGGCTTGTAGTTACTGCCTTCTACAGACATAGGTATGGCTGAATCAGGCCACTGCAAAATACACAGCATGATATTTGTAGAGAGCTCAGCTGTGGGACAAGGTAAGGCGCTTTTTTTTCTCTCAGGAATAAATATTAAAAACTGAAGAGCAATAAAACAAGGAGTGGAACTTCTTTGCAGCAGCAGGAGCTCCTTTTCACTAAATGAGTACATACAACAACAGTGAAATCCAAAGCCAAACTTGCATTAAACAATTCCAGTGTCATCATCATGGGGGACAGCCTCAAAGCATTTAACATCAGCACTTACCTTAACAATTTGATTTATTCTTCATTATGCTTTGAGTAAGAGCCTAAACTTCAATGAGAACATGGATCCAAACAGTGAGCGGCAATTACTATCAAGTGCTAGACCAGTAGACAAAGGCAATGGCTAACAAAAAAACCCCAAAGTCAAAAGACACTCAGTCGGTGTTGAAAGACAGGGCATTTGGAAGCTTCAGCCAAGCAAAGCTTTGCACACTGCCTTTGCAAACTGAACAAAAGGCATTAGCAATGAGCAGATAGAGGGTGCCTCAGCACTTGGTCCAGCTAAAGGATCGAGGCTTCTAATTGTTCCACTGAGGGCAATGTATGGTTTTGAAAAAAAATACGAGTTTCTGGATACAGAAGTTATACCTTTGGTGCCTGGAGCACTGGAAGCTACTACCTCAGGGCAGTCATGTTTCTCCCAGAAAGAAAACTCAGGAACTAATGTATTCCTTAATGTGTTTTCTGCATGAAGAAGATTTTCAAAAGAGCACCTACACCACTTCAGCTACCCAATGTACCTACAAATGACATGTAATGTGATTGCTAATGGTAAAAATTTTCCCTAGCTAAACAAAACCACTTTTCATGAGCATCACTTGCCAGCCTAGAGGACTCAGAAGTGAAGTGTTTTAATTTCCCTCAGTTAAGTAAAGGAAAAAAAGTCAACAAACAAGTGAGATCTGATCACAGAATCTCCTGTTCCTATTTTAGTAATAATGATTTATTTCAAATGAATTAATCTAACAAACTTCTATTAAGATATAAATTAGCAAAACATTGAATTAACTTTGTAACTACATGATCACAGATAACATGGAAGCATTCTCACATAATCTTGTTGCAAATCCCCATCACTAGTAGCCACTGCTAATCCAGATGCTGTTCCCTTTTATCTTTGGATTCTGCTACTCATAATGTTTTTTAACAAAGAGACAGGAAAAGAGAGACTAAATATAAACAGCACTGTGTTGCAATCATTAAAATCACACATTCTCTTAATTAATAATACACATAATGAAAGTACAGTTAAGGAACGACCTACTTCATATGTTGAGGCTACCTCACTATTAAAATGCAATTATATGAAGGCAGTGTTTACAATGCAGTTGGCAAAAGTAATGGAGAAGAATGCAGGGGTGTTTATTATTTGTATTTCCTAAACTCATAAAGTTATCTTTTGTCTATCTTTTTTTTTTTCATTTAATTCATTCACCTGGATTTCACTGGAGTGCTCTAGATGAAATTTTCACTGATACGTACTGCTTTAAGGCAAATTTCAAGATGCTGATTGATTCTGATGTCAGTATAGTATAAACCATTTAAATTTTCTTTCCTACATCTTTCTCTGCTAGTTTTTTAGAGCAACAGAAACAGATACAATGCATTTTTATCATTTTCTGCACCCATTTGGTAAGCAAGAAAACATAAATAAAAAACATATTTACCATGCTATTTTATATGACAAAAAATAACAAGCCAATATTCTTTTCCTATTTGCAGCAGACAGTATCTTTACAATCCTGAGGCTGATACAGATGAGCATATGACTTGTACTAATATTTACAATTTTCTATAATTCCACAGAAACAGAAATGCATTTATTCACACAGAGCATTGTAATAAATACTAGGTTTTCAGCCTTGCCTTACAGAAGCCTAAAATAAATATATTTTTAATTGCAGTTCAAATTACACTTCTACAATATGGGCTATCTTCAGATATCTCTAATAATAAGCAAGCACATTGTGTCTTTAAAATTAAACAGTCACAATTTGCATATCTGAATGAAAAGGATTTATCCCCAGAATTTTCCAGGTATTTCCCTGCAGAAAGCCAAACTCTTCAACAGAATGTTCTCCTTGTCACTTGATGCCCACTAGCAGAAGGCACCTCAGTGAACAAGTGCGGAGCTAACAAAGGTTCTTCTGATTCAGAATGTACATACAAAAGATCGTTTGACTTCACAATATTTAGAAGTTTTATTGACTTATGGTCAAAATAAGCCACTGGGGAAAAAATAAGATATCCAAAGAAAGAAAGGGTTTTCCTCTTTCAAGTATTCAAATGCCCCTTACTGCCATATTATCATATATGCACCAAAAAAAGATTCCAGGAACAGTGTGTTATAAAAGTACTCTATTAAGTAAAGGGAATTTTTGCAAAGCTGCCTGTAAACCAACTCTTATCCCCTCCCACTGCCCACAGTCTATGCATATTCCAGTAATATTGTTTCTCCTTCTGTTTTTTACTCAAGCCAACACTAATGGAGTATCTTTGAATTTATTTTGGGGTATTGATACTGCTTAGAGATAGGAACCCGATTATCAAAGGTAGAAAGTTTTACTCTGCCACACTTTAATCTAGCTAACAAAACAGTGTCACTAGCATTCACAGAAAACGCATTTTCTGAATAGAGAGAACAGCAGTATGTAAATGCCTGGATAATGCTTTAGGCAAAGACTTTGAAAATATGTATATTATGCATATATTTTCTTGGCAGGCTGTAAAAACTCAAAACCCATGAATATATTTACTGTACTGAAATACTAGACAAATTGCCTTGATAATACATAAAATCATTACTCTGAAAGATTCCTTCATTAATAGAAGTTAGAGATTCAAAGATCTTGTCCTTAAAAGGGAGGTGGTGAAGACTTCTAGTGTCACACTTTAAGAAAACTATTATTTCTCATAGGCAGTATCTTTTAAAATCAGATCGATGGGTACACTTGTATCAGATAAATAAAGCTGATCATTAAATTAGGAAAATACTCTGTGTTTAGTATGTAAAAGAATGTTGCTTTAATTACTGCTCTGAATTTCGTTTCTGTAGGATTTGTGCTCTCATGGCAAGTTCAGAACCTTCTAAAACAGGAAGACCACTGAGAATTCCTGCATTAGTTCCTGTGCATCCAGACTTTCAGCCTGTACAAAAGAGTGGCTGAGACTGCCTTCAGTGTTCTTTTATCAACTGATATTGGCCAACTGGGAGACTTCTTGATTCTAAATAAGTGTAAATCTGCTTTGAAGCTGAAAGCCAAACTGACAGTTTGAAGATCTTTCTATACACAAATCAGGAACTGTCTATAGACTTGCACGTTTCTATTCCTATGTCCAACTTCTTGACTAAGGTTTCCCTTTAATAAATAAATAATAATAATCATAACGCCTTTTTTTATTTTTTCCAATTATCTTAAAAGGACCTTCAAGTGAATAAATGTCATCAGAGAAACACACAATAGATGCAATTAATGGAATACCAGATAACTGTCTCTGAAACTACTGAAGAACCATCCTAGGCCAAGATACTTCCAAGAACTTCAAAACAAAACAAAAAAAACCCAACCAAAACAAAACAAACAAAATCCAAACCAACCAACCAACAAACAAACAAAGAAAAACCCCTAACAAAACCAAATAATAACATCAAGAAAACCAAAGGAAGCACAGATTGGAAATTAGCTACAGCTTGCTGTGGAACTGAGTATTTCACCCTTGACCACACAAGCCCTAATCTATATGGATGCACCATAGGGAGTATTCTTTAAAGACGAAGAGATATTGGCTATGCACATCATATCTAGCTTCCCTATGTTTTCCCTTTGATTCCTCCTGCATGCACACCACTTTACAGAGTGGTTGAGCTTGAAAAGGAAAGTTGACAGCAGAGCCTCTACCAGACTGTCTTTCAAAATTACAATTCAGAATTCATACTTACTCAAAATGAAGAAGAATATTCACTAGAGAATGTAATAATAACACTACAAACATAAATACATACACCTGTGCATTTTGGATTAAACAGACTGTGGAAATACCTATGTATTTTAAGTTTTATATGCAATTACACAGCTAATAGCCAAAATAATTTAAGACACTGAAGCTCAGTATACACATAAAAGAAAACATAGTTCTAAATTGCAGAAGTTGTTTAACATTCAAGTAAGTAAACGTATAACTGTTTTGAACAACAAAAGCAGGACCTTACAGTACAACCTGTAAGTTAAACAGATCTGAAGTTCAGCACTCAGCTATGGGTGAGCCACATGTATAAATATGGAGTGTGGCTGTGTAGATCTGTGAACAATTAAAACAATGTGGATTTGGCTGTACTATTGGTATTAAGTCTAGCAGAAATGTTTCTAGACAAATGCTTCACAAAATTGTACTGTTTTTCAATGCTGCAATTATCAGAAACACCTAAATATTGTATTTCTACAAGAGAAATGTAGATCTTCTGCTCTAATTTCCATATTTTCAGATCTGTTAAACATTTAATATTATTTGGTCTAACTCCTGCTGAACTTAGAACTCTTAATGGAATTTGGTCAAGGAGCAAACCAACTACACAAGGCAAAGTTCATGTTACAGAACATGGATGTCTGCAAGTCAGCATTCACAGGAAAGATCATGGAACTTTAAAATGAACTGTATATCTCTCACATTCAGATAATACAGGCTACAGTTTCTTGCAAGTCTTAATACTCTAAATAAGTCTTAATACTGTAAATCCTGAGTTAGAAGGGACTCATCAAGACCTAGTCCAACTCCTGGTTCTGCACCCCAAGGACACCCCAAGAATCACACCGCGTGCCTGAGAGCATTGTCCAAACACTTTTTTGAACTTTGTCAAGCTTGGTGCTGTGACCAGTTCCCTGGGGAACCTGTTCGAGTGCCCAACCACCTTTTATTTTAAACTGTAAAACATCTCATTTTCTCTTGATCCTAATTAAATCAATGGAAGTTCTGTCAAGTTTTCCATGCAGTTAGTCTAATCCTAAATTAAGAACAATATTTTATTTTTCAAATTTCATCTTAAGACTTCTCATTCCTATATAAACTAGTGATTTCCTCCAAAGCAACACTTAGAACTTCTGATTTATATGTCAAAATCATATATCTCCTAATTCTAATCTCCCATTGTTCATCTCCTCTATGCTCATTCTTATCAACAAATTATACTCTATCTTATGGTTACTCATATATAGTATGAAGTAATTTTATTGCGATATCAAAGTACAAATATGGCTGCAAAAAGCTATTGTTTCAGAACTTGGGATCTATCTTGCTCAAGCAAGGTTATCGAAGTTTTCCATATTATGAAGTACAATCCAACAGATTTTTATTTCAACTGCACAAAATAAGTTCATAACAAAAATGTGAATTCAAGGATTTATATATTCATCGTTGGAAAACAGAATAAAAATGCAGAAATTAATTTTTATGTTAAAATTATAAAACACTGAATATTACAATACATGAGCATAATAGTGTGAGCATCTTTTAAGTGTACCTTCAGGTTCTAGAAATCAAATGCTTGTAATCAAACGCTACACTCCTCAAACTAAGTTTTTGTGAAATAGGTGATAATTAAACAAATACTTTAACCCACAATTTTAAGTACAGGGAGACTACATGAACCAACCTGACATAAACATAGTAAAAATAATTTTAGTATTTTGGTACACAGTGGATGTACAACTTGTTTTTTACAGACAAGTAGGGAAAATAACATGCAATTTCTACCACTGCTTCTCATATTACAATATATCCATTTACAGATAATAAGATTAGATTCATCACTGTTCTCATTTTGTAGGCCATTTTTCATTTAATCTTCTTATGCTAAAATAGGGGCGAATTTCACCTTCATACATAATAAAACCCAAACAATGTTATCTTGTCAGAAGTAACACATCCAAGCATGTTATATCCTATTTAGTTAATGTGACCGGAGAATAAAAAATATGCATCTTACCTCAGACCAAATATATGGGATTGTTCATAATTGAATAAGGAATGAATTTTAGCTTCTGAGTTCAAAATTATAAGCCTGTCAATGATATCCTGTCAAAGGAAGAGAAATGTAAAAAACCATGTATGCTTTTATAATTTACGCACATCATAGTGTCATTGGGCTATTTACTATTGAATGAAAGCTATTATTAAAACACACAATGAAATTATTTCTGTAACAGGAGGTGTTTTTCACACAAAAGTCAATGGCAAAAAGAAACCATGTAGAAGGTTAGAAAAAAAACTGTTAAAAAATATAGACATTCAAAAAGATCCTTGCATATCAACTATCCTAGTTCTTCTTCAGTAGTAAACCACAAAAAAAAAGTTAAACTGCTTTTTGTATGTTTGAAGCGTGTACATGTCTATTTTAATGAAGAGAACATCAACTCCTTTAGTATAATAACCCTTTCTCACACTGGTTAGTACTACATGCTTCTAGACAGCCATTTAGTCCCAGTTTAGCAAGGCTTGGCTCAGATGTTGAGGCTTACACCTTTCAACTTGGAGCACCTCATGTAATAGACAACAGCTTGTGGCTGCTTCCCACTTCTTCCACAAATCCAACCTAATTATCTTCCCCTCTGGTTCACTGCATATGCAAACTGCTTCTGAAGAAATTATTTCATTAAAAAAACTAAGTAATGAACAAAAACATTCAGTGATGTTATGTGAGAGACAAATTCCTGTGCTATGGTCAGAAGAAATAGATTACAAAATCCTTATGAGCTTTATTTGATCTTGATTAAATACAAAGTTTTATTTTCTCCACCTGTAAAAACTACACTTTCAGAGACAGCAGAGGGAGTTATTATTCACCTAATTAGATCAATGAGTCATTTCAATAAGATATGAGAGGAAAGTTAAGACTCGTACTTTCATGAAATCAACAAAAGCTCTGTTTTTCAACAAAGTAAAAATCATGAGTAAAACTCACAATAGTAGAAAAAAAGCCTAGAACTTTTCAAAGTAAACTGTCTTCATAGAATGCATTCTTATTTAAAATACAGTGAAACTATATTTTTCCCATTAGATTTTTATGGCCGTGGAGGAGACAGCTTTTTCCATATAGTATATTTACAACAAAATTCTCAATTAAAAAACTCAACTTGGACCTCAAAGCTGTTCATAAAATTGATAATTTGAGCAATTGATTTGTTAGGGATTTAAGATATTTTTAGATATTTGTACATACAAAGAGTTAAATGCTAAGGGATATTTCTCTGGCATCAACCTCCCCTCATTTATAAATCAAAGCTTGGAGCTCCAAAAGAGTACAAAAAGCAGGCACAGTGAGAGCACTACTGAGAAAGGAGATCAAGCTCTGATTTGGGATTTTAGGAAGGAAGATAATGAACAAGGTCTAACATGAGATTATATCCAAAAACTGTGCGGCTAGATCTGCACTGCTCAGCTACAGAGCATAGCTTAAATACTACAGGTCAGATGTCATCTTCCTTGAATACCTAATACAAATCATCTAAGATTCTCCAGAATCACTGAAGAAAATCACCTGTTTTAATGTCTTCAAAGCTACAGATCTGGAGGGTTCCTTCCAAACTAGATTCCCCTGAATATATATACTGCAGAAACCTTCAAAAAGTAGAGGCAGGCAGAAGAACCCTCATTTATGTGTTCCATTTTCTAAAATAATTTTACATGCCAAACCTAGTAAAGAGAAATCTTGCATGTATAAAGAAAAATTTTCCTAAGGGCACAAATAAAAACCTGATTAGTCTACATTTAAAAGTAGTAAAAGCTCAACTGATAATCTGTTCAGTCAATGATACAGCTAGTCAGACAAAAATACAAAGGAGGTAAAAATGTTTAAATCCTGGGTATTCAAGAAATAAAGGGTATACAAAAATTATTAAGTTCTGTGCATTAGCAAATATAGTTTAGCATAAACAAGTAACATTCTGTGGCAATGTGACACAATTCAGAAATAGAGAAAAGATAAGACACACAAAGTAGTTAGGTCTTCCAATCAAATCTTCTAGTGGCACAGAAGGTGCTTTTACTTTGCTCCCTGTAGTTATATTGAGTCAAAATCTTATATCTTTCTCCTTCCACAATCACTGCCCAAAGACATGGTTATAACAAACTTATATCTCTTCTTAACTTTAGAAGTTTTCTGAGTACTTAGACTCAGCCATTATATGTTAAATTAACATTAGAGGATCTAACTATTTCCTTTTTGTTAACTACATAATCTTGGATGCCTGTCTTACACAGCTAGACATAACTCTATCCAATCTTGGAGGCTACGCTTACAAAACCTGCTGCTGCACAGCAGTTAAGTGAGACAAGCCTTATGCAAAACATCTTTATCTCCTCGGGGAAATCTGAACAATTGTATCAGTGTTGGCATTTCTAGAAACCTGGAGAATTTCATATGAACACTGAAAGGCCTCAAAAGCTAAAACAACACTGCCTTTCAAAAGTTAAAAAAATTATTCTTGAGATTGACTACAATTTGAATGCTCTCAAGTATTTATCATCTTCAGCATGCATCTATCTTCCTTCCTCGCAGTTCCTTAAAAAACTTGATAACTGAACAAAGCTATCCATCGGTGAACACATTAGCATTGAGTAGACTGGAAAAATGAAATTTATCGTGCAATTTCCTCCTCAAATCATCAAAACAGTATTGCAAAAAAGAACTCAAAAATCCCTTCCAAACATAACATGCACTATTATGATACAATCTGTCTAAAAAACTTAAACTATCACCAATCCACCGCCTGTGCTAAACAAATACTTCAACATGAAAGCAATTTAAAGTGCTAACTCATTAGAAAAAAAATCTGATTTTAACTGCCACACAAGGTCACAAATTACTTGTCTGTGCTTCGTAGATGAGAAAAAAGCCATAATTGACTGCAGTAGGATGATTGAATACAAAATAATACTAAATACAGAAATGGTGAAGCTATTTTTCTGAAGAATGTCTTAATCAATAGCTTTCCAATTACTGATTTTTTCCTTTGTGTGAATCATGTGTCCTATTAAAAAAATAGCCTGAGGTACGAGGATTTTGTGTTTTCATTTTGCTTATATTTGTTTTATTCTTTTTAAATCCACATATAGTGTGATAAAGCAATGCTGTATAAAATACAAGTATACATATTTTCCAACATTTTCCAGTATGTAACTGTATGCACATACAAACATGTTTATTTATGTTACTTTTTTTCTGTCGAAAAACACAATTCTAACACAAGTCAGGAAAGATGATCTTAAAATTAGGCATCAAAATTTATACTACCTTTTAAGATTTCAAAATGAAAATTTAGGTTAATATGAAGTGATATGTGCATATACTGCCCTCATGCTGTATATAATACAAAATGCAGAAAAATTCAAAATCTTTCAATAAGAAAAAAACTTATTCTTTTATAGTAATCACATTTTCTCAGGAAAAAATGTCTTCACAGAAGTATTTTTCTTTCAAAATACTTACAATTATATCTGTGGGTACTTCACGGAATGAGTACATGGGTTTATTTGGTATATCTCGTTTACTCAGGAGCTCAAAAACTGCTGGGTAAGTGAGCAAGTTTACCAGAAACAAAAACGACTAGAGATAGAAAAAAAGGAGGGATAACAGGGAATATTAATCAGTTAAGTGCAACCAAATAAGCAATTATTTGCCATTTACATTAACTTTGTTCTTATTCTTTACAGGCTGAATTTAGCATAATAGACCTGCCCAAAATAAGGCTGCATATCCTGGTAGGCATATATATAACCTAAAAGGGCAGTAGTGTCTGAAATATCTATTATCTATCAAATTGTATAAGCAATTTTAAAAATTACAGTATTTCATTACCACAAAATTCTAAAATCTAGAGACAAAGAATACTCTAAAACACATCACTCTTCCTGATCTTATTAGAGTAATCTGGACATAAACTGATGGCCAGCATTTAAGACTTAGTTTTGTTATGATTGTTATTCATTATTTCATAGTTAATCCTTGGCATTGTGAACTGCCAAGCGACACAAGAATCCTTTATCACTCATCATTTAACTAATGTATTATAACAATTTTGACACATGTGCCAAGAAGCAGGTATAGTTGCAATAAAAATTTACAGAAAGGTATGTATCATCCTATCTGAACCACAGCACTGATTCTTTCCACACAAAAACATAAGATTAAATAATTTCTCACCTTCTGACAACTTCGGTCAATAGGGTCAACTGGAGTAGATTTGGGTTGGGTTATTCTCAAATCTTCTTTTCCACACTCCAAAAGAGCCCATAATTCAGTTACAAGTGCCTTTATAAAGCCTAAAACAAATGTTTGTTCCAATAATGAGTTTCATATTAAAAATAATTTACACCACAATTCTAAGCAAGATTCGCAAAATTCTCTATACTGAAGGCTGAAATTTCCTAACAGAGATTGCCTTAGGGTTACTATCTCTGCTATTCTCAATCCTTTCATCAAAACTACCTTTTTAGAGCAGTCTGCTTATGTTCTATCTACAGTCTGCAGCAATGGTTTCTCAAGACTATTACACTGGAGAAGGATTATATTTATATATCTTCTATGTAAACGAACTTCTGACCTTCTTTAAAAAGTTAACTGCAACAGATCAAGGCTTAGCTAGTATTGTCTCTGTGGTTCTAAAAATACAGATTCACTATAACTCATTAATAAATTAAAACATACCACAATGAAAAGGACTAAAAAACTCCAACTTTAAGAGAAGCACTACTAGCTGAATTTAAATTGTTAAAATTTAAACTGTTAAATATTTAAATAGAAGAGGAAAGAGCCATCTAACTCTGAAATCTTCAAATGTAAGGGTTGAAAAACAATGCTGATTATTTTTGGTGTATCATTTGTCTCTGATGCCAAAGGGCGTAAAAGGGCCATAAGAAGCAATTTGGCTGAAAACCTTACAACAGGACAGATGGGTAACTCCTCAGTAGATCTGCTCCCTGCCTTCTGAAAAATCCCAAAGGCATAAATAGTAACTAAGAAACTAATCAGTTTCCTTGACTGGCAGAATTTGCCTGCCTTTCTGACAGTCTTTCAGTCAACACCAGCCACTTCTAGATACTCAAAGAGACGATTTGCAACTTTTGCACCTCATGGACTTCCTTAGCAACTCAGACATCACCTTCATTTTACTGATGAGATTCTAGTTTTAATATAATGGCTAATGTTGATGATATGGTAACAGTTGGGTTATCAGAGACTGACTGTGAAGGGACTTTGTCTGAACTGACAATTCTTGTAGCATGGTCTCATTTACATCTCATTAATGTAAAACTGAACCAATGACATACGGGCCTTTGCAGTTCCTCACCCTTCGAGCAGTCAGTAACCATGGAAATGTACATACAAATTACAGACATCAACAGTTATTAATTCTGATCTGCAGATCAATCAGAAGCACCTGCAAACTTCTTTTTAAACAGTACAAATGTCTTCGCACATATACAGGAAATTTCTGGAAATCCAAACCAGTGAAGATTTTGTATAGTATCAGAAGAAAAAATTAAACAAACCCTAAAATGCTGCATCAAGATTAATGAATGACTTGAAAGCTGGAGAGAATTAATTTCCATCAAGAAGAAATTAACAAATATTTAAGAGTCTTTGTTAATACTGTGTAATTATTTTACACAGTTGACCTTTTTTTAATATCTTTCTCACTGTCTTTTTCCAAGATGCAACACTACAGCATGCAGTTATTCATAATAACATCATTCTTCAATTTACCTGAATTCTGCAGAGCTACCGCACCCATTGGTGTTGTTGCCATTTGTGTAACAATTATTCTATTACCAAAGTCTTCATATTCATTTGTCTGTTGATAAGAAGTATAAAAGTGCAGTGTTAGCTATTCAGAAGACATGAACCTCTCAATTGATGTCTTAAATATTGATCTTTCTTACACTTGTTTACAGAATTTAATCTACTTTCTGTTTAGACTTGAACAGTTCACAGATATTATCCTCTACAGACTTACCAGGGTTAGATTCCAAACCAAACATCTTTATCGAGTATCTTATAAAAATTTAAACTCAAAATACTGTCGTTGAGACATGCAATATGAGCAAATAAAACCATTAGTAATTATAATGTTTTTGTACACATTCAGTAGGATGCCTCTGGCATTACTTTTTTGTCCTAAAAATGCACATTATCTGATTTTTTGTTTATATTTCAAGCTTTGTCTAGCATATTTAGATTTCAACATGGCCTACCAACATTGTCTAAAAAATTCACACTTGGAAGAAAAGAAAAAAATATTTTTCCTAGCATTTCAAACTTTACAGTAAAAAGTAAACTGTAGAGACTCTGCAATGCTTACCTGGATTTTTTTTGATAAACTGTTAAACATAAAGTTCACACAGTCATTCATGGCACCGGTACTGTGAAGCAGAAATAGTCCTTTGGGTGTGGTAGAAAAATTTAGCAAGGCATCTAACAAAGTCTCTTCCCATAGCAAACTGCAAGAGTAGCCAAATAGAAATTAATAATTATATATTAAAAAGCATGGGAAAAAAGAAAAAGTACAATTCCTAACTTTGAAAAACAACAGTACTTTACTCACTGGACTCTATGCTTATAATTTATAAGTTTATGTTAGATTTAAAAAAGTATTTGGGAAAAAAGATAACATACTGGACTGTATTTTGTGTAAACATTCAAGCTCAGCATGGCAAAACTAAGGTTAGGTAGGAACACGGAAGAGAAAGCTGATGCAATATGGAACCCAAAAGACCTATGCTGTCCTTAAACATATGTATGACTTACAATCTGACTCTATACAGTCTTAAGATATTAACGTGCCAGTTACGTGTTAGCAAAACAGGCACAGAATTTCTTAACAATGTAAAAACTCTATGAGGAACTCACATTTGAAGAGCCAAAGGTTTCTGCTAGAAACCAGTACAGAATTATGAAGAAAGGTGCTGTATTTACACAATAGCTTCACATACTAAGAGCAGTAAATAGAAAATCAACATTGCCCTGAATTTTCAGATTCCCAAATACTTGTGTATTTCTCATCTTAATGAACAAAAAATTCTATAAAGGGACATACATTTCAGTATAAAAGGAAGTACACCTTTCACTTGGTACGTATTAGGCTTTCAGCCAAAATGCTACCAATCTTGCTACATAGTATTTTGAAGGTGTAAATATGATTCAGCAGAACAGCATTTTAAACCAGCACCACATCAAAGGCATAAGATAAACAGACAGCTTTGTTTTGTGCTTTCCAATTCACATTTTTCCTTAAACCAAATTCTTTAGTCAGAGAGAATCAACTGTCAGTCAATTTTACATAGATCAGACACCATTCTCTAAGCCAAGAAAGTTCTCAAAGGTCAGGAAGAATTTTGTAGCTCTACTGAGATCTATGCTAGGATGGTTTCTCTACCTATCACTATCCTTTTGGCAAAAAGACTGTCCTGGGTTTGGCTGAGATAAAGTCTGTTTTCTTCTAAGTAGCCGCTACAGTTCTGGTTTTTGGATTTAGGATGAGAATAATGTTGGTAACACACTGATATTTTAGTTGTTGCCAAGTAGTGGTCAAGAACTTTCCAGTTTCCCATGCTCTGCAAGTGAGCGGGTGCACATGAAAGCCTCAGAGCGCAGGCAGGAGGGCTGAGCCAAACCGGCCAAAGGGATATTCCATACCATGGAAGCCATGCTCACTATATAAACTGCAGGGAGTTGGCTAGAAAGTTGGCCAGAAATCACTGTTAAGGGATGAGCTGGGCATCAGTCAGAGGGTGATGAGCGATTGAGTTGTGTGTCACTTGTTTCTCGTGTGTGTTACTTCCCTCTCTCTCACTTTCACTACTATTAACATTATTATTACCATTAGTAGTATTACTATATTTTACTTTGTTTCAATTATTAGGCTGTTCGTATCTCAACGCACAATTTTTTTTCCTGATTCTCCTCCCCACCCCATTGGGATGCAAGCGGCTGTGCAGTATTTAGTTGCCAGCTGGAATCAAACTACAACAAAGACAGGGTTATTACAAGATGTCTCAGTTGTGGTTAAAGCAGCGGTGTGTGTTCACAATTACACACGTGCATAAATTAAGTACCAAGTTACCTGGTTTTTGATTCTTGACTTATTGATGAAGTGGAGTCTGCATCAGTTACAGGAGTAGGTACTCTTTCTGAAAGCAAACTTGTCTGTAAAATGAAAAATAAATACCTCCTTACTGTTTATTTACACAGATTTAAACCCCAGATCTTGTTCATTCTCTTGTTATATACAAAAGAAAAAAACCACAGTGATCAGGTTGTAGTCTAGTCTTTGGCACAGAATACACTATTCCACCACATTGTTTTTATTCCAGAAAAGCTTATTTTTTACTTCTTCCTCGGGTATGAACAATTTTAAAGCTAGTACATTTTAATTTTTTTTATTAGAATTCTTAAATAAACGTCTTTACTTTCCAACTGGAGACTCCCAAATAAAAAACTGGCATTTAAAAGAAAAAAAAGGAAAAATTGTAACACAACTCTTTACTTCATTTCTGTCACAGGTAATGGAAATAATAGCCTCTGGAGTCACTATACCAAACTTACTGATTAATTCTGCCACTTTTTATTTTATTTATTTATAAATTATTTAAATTTATCTATATTGGTATGGATGTCATTAGAGTTACAGACAAATATACATACATATTTTTGTATTTGATCAAGTTTATAATTTAGATTATATTTTAAAATAACTGGTATGAAAGACTGCATATTTAACATAAATTATTTATGTTGTTTTATGTTTATGGGATAAAAAGCAAATTGCACCACTGAAATAAAAGTGAGCAGTTATTAATCTACTGCCTTATAAATGTGATGTACTAAATCAATAAAAGATTCTTCTATTGAACTAGTCAGTTGTACTGGATCTGTTCTTCCCCTTTTATTATCATCTCTATAAATTCTGTCTCAGAATTTCATCAGAATCTGCCAAGAAATAAAAGAATTTCTTCATGAGTCTTAAAACTCCAGGAGACATGTAAAAGAAAAGGATACAAATTATCAGTCCAGCCATTTAAAAGATTGACACTACTGCTTGGAAAGAATCCACCACAGTCCACTGGTTTTGCTACACTATAAATGGTAAGATATTTTATAAACTTCAAGTGTTTTAAAAATGAAAAATGACAGACAATAATTGAAAAAGTAGTAAGATGACAGAGTTGACTTTCCTCTAATAACTTGTTGATTCTTGAAGTCAAGAATATGTCAATTCTACTTCAGTTTATATTTGACTACCAAAGTGAAGAAATACCATTTCATAGGGTAAACTTTGTTTTTATTCAACATTTTATTCAAAAAGTACAAGATAAGTAGATATTCAGTCTACTTATCTTGCACTTGTCAAGACAATTTGTCTAAATTATGTTCTATACCATAATAAGCGATTTTAATGTGAAAAGAAGTCTTTTGTACAAAGTGTAAATGCATTGGTGTTCTAGAGGAAATAACTGGAAATGCCCATCAAAAGCTTTTAACAGTCTGCCTGTGACAAACACCATGTAGGGTAACAGGCTAGTTTGAGTAAGACGGATGAGTTACACAATAGGAAAGCATCAAAAAGAAGAAGATTGCTGAGTTACATAAATTACAGCATGAATCAAGTGAACTAAGCTCCTTAATTCAACAAAAATCCTCAAGTTGTCAATGCAAGGAAGAACCTAAGTTTCTAAACCAACATTCTTTGATGAGAAACAGAGTTTACTGTGATATAATTATGATTTTAAGTAATAGTATATTTTATTTTCAAGACAATGCATGCCTTCATAGCAATATTCATATGTGAAACAGTGAGCAATACTCACAAACTGGTGATTTAAGTATCTTCTATTCCTGTTCTACCTTTCTGGTATTTTCTGCCTCAGTTTATATTGTGACTGTATTTTTAAAATATCCCATCATAATAAAAGCATAGAGTATATGACAAGAAGAAGGAAGAACAGCTGTTCCATTCTTTTTCTCTCATTTTCTTTCATTCTCTTTCCCTTCCACTTCCTCGCCTCCAGAAAAAAACAAATTTAGTCTTTTAGTCCATTCTTTGCTCCAGCTTGATCTGATCCCGCTCAAAGATATAAAAAAGAAAGTCTCATTTTTTGGTGTAAAGTGAATAACACAGCTAGACTTTGGTTTTCCACTACGAGTCCTAATACCTACAGTTTAAATATGCTTTCAGTTAAGCTGGAAGCCAAAGTCGAAGATCTGTTTGCTACCTTTACCTAAATTGTACCTATGTTATTTTAATGATTCAAATGTTGGAATTTGCTTCCCTGTGAACTTTTTTGAAAACTGCATTTGCAGGATCTGCCATTATTTCTCCATCCTAAGTAATTTTTTACAATACACAAGAATTTTCATACTGCATGTGACTATCAGAACAATGAAAATGGAACTGACGATGATGAGAGGACTGGAGCATCACCATTTATGAAGCAAGGCTGAGAGAGCTGGGCCTGTTTAGTCTTGAGAAGAGATGACTGAGAGGGCATCTTTTGAGTATCTGTCAGTATCTGAAAAGAGGGTGACAAGAGGATGGAGCCAGGCTCTGCTGGGTGCTGCCAAGCAATAGGGCAAGAGGCAACGGGCAGAAACTGATGCACAGCAAGTTCCACCTGAACATGAGGAAGAACTTCTTTACTGTGCAGGTGAACGAGCACTAGACCAGATTCCCCAGAGAGGTTGTGGAGTCTCCCCCACTGGAGATACTCAAGAACCCTCTGGACACCATCCTGTGCCATGTGCTATAGGATTACCCAGCTTGAGCAGGGAGGTTGAAGCAGTTGACCCACAGTGGTCCCATCCCATCTTACCCATACTGTGATTCTGTGATAACAGAAAGCAAAATACACAGAATTGTTGGATCCAACCTCTTTCATGTAGAAAAAACACTGCACTAGCAATCAAACTGAAGTTGAAGTAGAGTCTAAACTTCATAATAAATCCATGTATGCAGGTAAAATGAAAACTCCTGCCTGGCACTTCTCACTATGGTCTTGTGAGAATATTTCAATGTCACCTCGCTATTTAACAAATAATTGCAATCTGCTTTTTTTTCCTCCATACCTCCCACTGACACAAACTAGTTTAACTAAAAACTAGTAAGAGCACATCTCAGGAGTCTTTTCTTTCAAAATATCCTAAACCAAGAGTGAAGGCAAGATCTGTGGTGGTCAGCGATTATCATGACATCAAGTGACTTCTGCCATCAAGGACAATGAATGACAAGTCTACCAACGCATCAAGAGTTCCTGTCTTCATCTTAGGCATAGAAATCTCAAATTAAACTTCTGCTAGGTTCACATTCAGAAGGAAAATTTGCAAGTAGACTTCATTTTTACAACATTCTCAAGCAGAATTTAACTACTTAAATATAAGCAACCTATAAGAACAACTATTACACAAGCTGAACCTCTCACAGTAAGATTCTTTCCAATCTGAAAGCAAGATTTACCTTTCTCCAGGCCTCTGCAATAGTTTCATGCAAGCCGTAAGGAATTAGCATCTGTAGGCCTTCACAAGTTCTGTACATTTGACGGCATACAAAAATGAAAGCTCCTTTAACAACTGGCATAAGCTCAGATCCAGATAAAAGAGAAATGTCGTCATGAAGAAGTTTCTTTGTGAACTGAACAATTACATGAGCGGCTGTAGGACTAGAAATGAAATAATACTTTTAAAATGTTGTTTTGTAGCAAACAATAAGCCTTGAAGCAAATCCTCTGACTAATCTTATTTAAATTTTTTAGGTGAAAAGAAACTGAAGCAAATCCTCTGACTAATCTTATTTAAATTTTTTAGGTGAAAAGAAACTGAAGCAAATCCTCTGACTAATCTTATTTAAATTTTTTAGGTGAAAAGAAACTGAAGCAAATCCTCTGACTAATCTTATTTAAATTTTTTAGGTGAAAAGAAACTACGGAAAGAGACTATGACCCGCTATGGAGGGACAAACTATACTATAGCTTGTAACACCAGTCAGAAGAAAAAAAAAAGTACAGCAAGTGATGTTACTTTGGCAGATAGTTATGTGTAATGCAAAAGTATATCCACTGACTTCCACAAAGCCCACATGACCATGAATTACATAGACTGTGTTTTATAGGAGTCCAGCTGGGAAGAGTAACCAGATAATCATTTTCGCTTCTGCTTTATTAGTTTGAAGGATATCAGTAAAAGGTAAAATTTGTCCTTAGCCTTACTTTTTCCTATCCAAGATATCCTTCTGAAATATTCTAGATTTTTAATGACAAGGACAACTCCTTCTCCAAAAAAACCCATCTTTTACTTCCACTCCTCTTAAAAACATAGGCAATTCTGAGATTTCTCCACTTAGAAGACATATATTCCCAGCGTTTTCATGACCTGAAGCTTAGCAGTTTTCAAAGGCTCTTGTCAGTTCTACTGCTGTTCAAGTTTTAGCATCAGCTAAGTATGTGCTACCCATAGGAACACACTGATTCTAAATTAAGTACAGTGTTACACATGGCAGCTTCTTATACAAGACCTGTCTCTCCTAAATGTATTGAAATGTGAATGCTACATGAAATCTATTCTTTCAATAAATTTGGTTGGTTTTAATGCTTATTCTAATAACAAAATCAAAGGAGAGAGGCCTTTGTTCTGAAAAGTAACACTACAAATATAATGGAACTATATTCACAGAAAGCTTTCGGAAAGCTCTCACACGAATTACAAAAAGAAGAAAAACATTAAAATCTCCCTTATTTTAAGTATTTCTTTACATTACAATTTCACCTGGTTCTACATATAAACAGCTCCCTCATACATTCTCTGAAACACTTACTACTTTAATTTATAATCAGATATTTTACTCCAAACAAAACCAAAATGTATCACATTACAGATAAATGAAAGATGATAAAATGAGTCTCATAAGAACAATGCAATTCATTGAAGTGCTCACTAATGTCATTCATTAATGCACTCTTACCTATCTTTGGCATTTTTTTCATTTTCTCCATAAAGAAGAAGAGAAAGACCATCTTCTGAAGCAGCAATCCTTGCCAAAATATCAGCTACATCAAGTAAAGTGGTTTCAAGACAGTTTATATATACCTATTTGGAAGAGGAGAAAAAAAAAAGGAAGCTTTAAATTCAATGCTTTCGTGAAAGCTGTTTTTTCAAGTCTGTCTTAGGCATGCAGAATCTGAATGTCACCTTTCTGATGATTTCTTAATGGCTTAAACACAGTAAGTTAACAGCCCATGTTCAAATGTCATCACACAGAATCTTCATCACAAAGGGCACTAATTTCCAATATTTTCATAATCCTTATAGAAATATTTATAAGGAAAAAAATCTCAAAACCAAAAAACAACCCTTTTTCCTTTATCAATTCAGAAAACAGTAGCTTCTAATGGAGAATTATATATTTTACTTATACTAGTTATTGAGAACACCTAACTTCCAAGTTGCTGAATTTAAAAATAAAAGTAGGCTGCCTTTCAAATAGAAGGTAGAGAAAATATTCATCCAAGAAATAGCCAAGCGACATCAGAAAAAAGCCAAAACCAATGAAAAAAATTAAGCAGTGTGTTTTTTCCCACGGAAGTCGTCTCACTACAGCACAATTTTTGCTACTATTCACAAGACTTCCATGTCAGACCAATCACAGTAACAGACTAAACTATTCAATGCACACTATGATAGTTAACGTATAAAATACCACAGAAGCTACCATATTATGTGAGTAAATAAACCTTCTACATAGAAAACACAGAAAAATTACAACATTCTATACATGTAAAAATCATTTGGAAGATTATGACAAACCTCTGTGCCACTCAGCAAACTTTGAACAGGATGAAGCAGGGCATCTATCACTGCGTCCGTATACAAACATTCAGCAGCACATCCTGTTTGATCACAAAAAACTTGCAGAATCTCCATAACAAGACTTTCTGGAGAATAATTGTCTGGTGAACACAAGAAATATTTATTTTTATTTTAACTTACACAAATATCTCTATATGATTCACGTAGTTGCTTCTGAATTATTATTAGTTTTGTTAAGTGCTGATTTAACATAGAGGGAGGACGAAAAGGTAAAGGCGGAAGGGAAGAGAAAAACTGCACAAATAACAGACACAAAAATTGCAAAAGAAGTTATCGTATGCCTGATTATAACTAAATATATTAGCATATAAGGAAAAAAAAACCATTTACCTGTATGTGCTGCCAAAGCTGTCTTTGGGTAACTTGGGGAGTAATAAATAAGCTGAGCAAATAATACCAACACATCAGTTATGGATACACTATCTATTAAAAAAAGAAAAAAAAGGAAAGTACTTTGTAAATTAAAGACCAACTTTAAGTTTCCAAATAAAAAATGGATTCTGTAAACATATGTAAAGAATGCTTTGCTGTATAGAGGAAATCAATTATGTACAAGTCATAAAGCAAAAGACATACAGGTCCTTGGGACTCTACTAAGGTATTTCATGATCAGCTTACAATTTGATTTTGTTCTCAATTTAGCCAATTGAAATTTTACAATGTCTTTCACTGCAATGAATGGCAGCCAACATTCGAAAATACTGGATATACATGGCTGCAGAAAAAAAGAATTAACTTACTATTAGATTAAGTGAAACAAGTGGAAAAGAGAGAGCTGTCACAACTCTTTCTCAGGTCTGAAACAAAACCAACAAATGTAGCTAAATGCAAGATGGGAACACCTGCTCCAAGTTTAATGTAATTACATTATTAAATCAGGAAATTTTTAAGGAAAGAGTTGCCATCTATGACGCTGAGAAAGACACTATTAAGAAGAGAAATGGCAAGATTGTTACATTTGTACAGGAAAGAAAAAAAGCAACCACCACCCCTTGATCTCTGCTGGACGGGTGTTACACAGGTAAAGCATAAGTGACAAAAGCACTTTATTAGTATATGTTTCTTACTCACAACTGCTCTACACTGGATCTATAAAGTCTTGATCCTCTAACCAGGGGGACAAAAGACAAGTCACACAACTAGTATCCAGTAATGTTTGGAATTCTACATGGAATTAATAGAGACACCAACACAATGGAACACTACAATTGCCCTCACACACTTCCGTTTGCCAACCCTGCACAATGTAGATTTCTCTGGATGTCCAAGAGCTTTTCCACCTCCTATCTTGTGTCCCTATTAACACCTGTGTTCCACAGGTATGGAACTTTTCTTCTACTTTCATTTTACCTTAATTAACAGATTAAACTCAGAGCACTCATTTTCAATTTGCAATTAGCTTGATATACTGATTTTTCTTTCATACCTGAAAAACAGTTTTGGTCTCTGGTTATGTCTTGCTTCCAACCAATTATATCAATTGGTTTGACAGAAGCCATTACTCACACCTAGAAAAACTGAATCACTTATACACTTATCCAACTGTGCTTCAACATGAAATTAATATATTAAAAGTAAAATACATAAGTGATCCATTGAACCCTATCCATCGAAGAATAAAAAACTGCGTACATGCTCATATATAAATATACACACACACACACCACTTTTATGAAAGTTTCCAGGCCCAGAATTGGTGAACAAAGTATTGCTCTTCAATGTCCACAATAATGCAGTGAAAATACATAAATATATATCAAGAATGGATACAGCGTTTCTCAACAGGTTCCATTTTCCTCAACTCTCCCCTTACCTTTTTTATTTTTCAGCTGTACTGGAAAGAGATTCTGGCCTTGCTTATAGATCAACAGTCTTCCTAAGAGGCATAGTGAATGAACAAAATAGATGTACTGCAATTCTGGTCCAGTGTAAGAAAAATTCTGCATATCACCTGTAACAATAAAGCAAAAAATTAGAACTTTACCCTTGTGTTTACTTTACAGTACCTAGCTACTTCCTGCAACACAAGTGGATCATTTTGTATATAAAGACAGCTTAAGTAATTAACCACCGCTATTATTTTTCTCTTAAAAGACAGTCATACAACATTTGAGGAAGAAATAGAATAGATAGAATGTCTTCCTCTTGAGGTAGCATGCTCAAAAATCTAAAGAATGTGGATGTATGTGCATATAATGCAAGACATGTAAAGATACTCACTAGAGTGCTGCTGAGAAAAGTCACTGATTTTGGAATTTTTATTAACTGCTGCCTTGCAAAATTCAAAATAATCAAGACATTGCTGGACCGCTGCATTAATCTGTAGAATAAAGCACAAAATAATAAAGTACCTGATACTTCACAATAAACTCATTCTCTCTTGTATCCAGGTACTGTCGTTCAACATAAGAACTTCACTTCAATGACTTCATTTTTCAGTGCTTTGGATGGATTAACCAACAGGAGGCAAAACTTTACAGGGCTATTAAAATATATACCCATTATTATTACATTATCACACAACCAGCTCTATACACAAAAAGACAGTCGATGAAGAAGAGTACAGAGAACACGCAAGTGTTTTGAGAAGTCAGCAGCAAATTGTGAATGCCCTATTGTCATTACTGTGGAAGATTTTAAGTTTTCACATGTGAAAAACTTCGTCTTGAATGCATTTACTAAACTGTAGGTTTGGTTGCTGGCTGCTGTCAGTGCTATTACTGTTCTTGGTGGTGTACCACTCTCATAGCATTATAATCTAATTAAGGTATATAAAAGTTTAAAAATTATAAGCATGGTTTTAGCAAGGAAACAAAAAGCACATTGTCCTGGTTTCAGCTAGGATAGAGTTATTCTTTTCTATTTTCTTATGATCTGAGAAGAATAGTTAGATTTATTACAGCTTGGAGCTGCCAAGATTTATTCACGAGTGTAAATATACACACATAAATGATAAAAAAACCTCAACCTTAATCAGATGCTTACCCTGTGCTTGTAAATTACATTAGACTACCCTGCTCGTAGACTTTCTATTATAAACCCTTTGGTGTATGGATCATGCTTTATTATATACCCTGCGCTATGCACACAGATAAAAAAGACGAAGGTCCTCTATAGTTGCCTATGTCCTTTTCTCCCATCTGAAGGTTTTATCAGTCCTAAATATTTCACATTTGATTTCATTTGTATTACAAGATTTTATAAAACATAGCCAAGCCCAGTTTATATGAATGGATCTCATATCTATATTGGTCTTATTGAAAACAATGAAACTTCCACCCCAGAAAAGAGAACTGCCCATACAAAATATATGATAGGATTAACAGCTATATTACTAAATATATTTTCCCAGTTTGATTTATGTTGCTGACTTTGAACCCTTAATGCTTTGAAGAATACAATGGTTTTTTTAGACGCTTTCCATCAAAAATCCAAATTTAGCAGAGAGTATTTACAGTATTTTTTCATGCACTATTTGTCATTTTTATGCATTTTTGGAAACAATTCTAAACATGAACAAAACGTAACAAATTAATAAATTATAATCCTAAGAAAACACCTGCAATAAAATATCCAAATTCCCCTTATTCAGAGCTGGCCATATACGCTTCTTTGCATATCATTTATCAATTATATATTTAAGCAAAGAAAATTTAAAAACAAACAAATAGAAGGCTTATCTAGCCAAACAACATGGAACAGCACCATCAAGAAAAAAAGAGGAAAAAAATAGTCCAAACAACAATGTTCAAAAAAAAGAGTAAGTTGCAAGTAAACTTGCCTTGGTACTTCACAGAACCATAGAATGGTCTGGGCTGGTAGGAGCCCTAAAGATCATCTAGTTCCAAACAATGCCATGGGCCAGGACACCTTGCACTAGACCAGGTTCCTCAGGGCCCCATCCAACCCAGCCTTGAACACTTCCAGGGATGGGGCATCCACAGCTTCTCTGGGCAACCTTTTCCAATGTCTCGACAACCTTGTAGCAAAGAAGTTCCTCCTAATATCTGATCTAAATCTAAACTCTTTCAGTTTCAAGCCATTACCCCTTGCTCTATCAATAAATTTTATTTAGAGACTATTATTGAATATATAATCAATAAAGTATATTAATAGAAGTACTTACCAAGGATTTGTATTTCCTTTCCAAAAGCCTAAATACCACTCTTCTGCTGTAATATGCATGCTTGAATGACAAAGAAGATGTAATGTCAACTGCAAAGAAACGTTCTGGCTTTTAACTAAAACGTAGAAATTATCTCTGATTCTATTCTAGTAGGGATCCTATGTAGAGTACATATTCAATGTACTGAATTCCAGCTCGAGTAAGTCAGTGTTATACTCAAATGAGACTTTTGTTTGCAGTACATCTATGACAAAAAAACCTACATCATTAGAAAAAAGTGTAGGAGAACACTTAGTAAAAACAGAAAACCAGTAAGTACACTGAAATGCTAAACTAAACGTTTTGAAATTGCCAAGTAAATCCTAAATTATAAGTTTACATATGGTAGGCTGGAAACAGCTCTAAAGCCCACTGAAATTAGCAAGTTGTGTGTAGTGTGTAATACATATAACTGTTCTTCATGCTCATCACTTCTTCCAAAAAAATACTAGCATCTTTTGATGGCTGTCAGTCAATTCTACCAAAGGGATTGAAGACACAAAGCACAGAAAATACTCAGAAATTTCATGAAAACTAGTAACTGAACAGAAATTGAGGTGGAGAGTAATATTGAAAATCAGTGGACATAAAAGCCTAAAAAAACCCTGCACTTCCTTAATTACAGTTCCCAGTATAGGTTGTTATAGGACACAATAGGTCCGTGATGTCATAACCGTAACTTTTCAAAATACATGTCAGACACGAACCAGTTATACGTTGTTGGGTTGTGGGTTTAGTGCTTACCGTCCACTTCTTAAACCACACTGCTTTGATATCTAGCAGAGCCAAGAAGTGCATTGGACTCAAGAAATCTGGAGAGGCAGCATGACTAGGCTTGTGTTTTACTGACAAAAGTGACAAGGTACTCTCCACTACTTCTTCCATGTACCTCATGATACAAATAGGAAAAAATGGACAGAGAACAAAAAAAATCACTGAAGTCCTTCCACCGATAATATTCAGGAACAAACTACTCACAAAACCTTGTTCAGATAAGTCATAAACATCAACAGCATTATCTTTCACTTGATCTTGTATGTGTATTAATTCTTTGTAATAGCACGAATAAAACTAATATGCATCTATATTCTCCTAAGTTATTACATCTTTTGTTAAGTGCTAAATATTATACTTGCTACACTTGCATCCAAATCTTTTTTTGTTCAGAAGTACTTAGAACACTCCAAAAGCTAAGTAAGCAGCTTAATATGACTACTCCTATGCAACTTCCCCATTCTACTTTTCCAGCCCTCTACTTTTATTTCCCCTGTTGTCATTGATCAGCCACTGTGCATCTTACAATCGAGCCTTTGCTAAAATTACATGCATCTTATTTTATGCCAATAACTACTAAATTAAGAAACAGTTACAGGGTTTTGAAAGTGACATACTTTTCTGGATGTCGAATCCAGGAAGACGGTGCTTCCTTTTGGTACTCATTTAAAAGGCGAACCTGAAAACATAATTATTAAAATTAAAAAATAATTAATGCATGATGTTCCAGTAATGATAGAAAAGGTACAGAAAGTTCATTTATACCTTTTTAAGTAAACGATTTACATCTGAGTTAGATACATCCAGACCAGCTGAAATATGAAGAGAATATTCTCCAGAAAGAAAGTACAACTCCAGGTGTCTTGCTACAAAAAAAAAAAAAACAAAAAAAAAAAAAAAACACAAGGTTCCCACAAAAAAAAAAAAAAAAAAAAAAAAAAAAGAGAAACCCAACAACAAAAAACCACTTCACCTCTATGACAACAGTGACAAAACAGACTGCCTTATACAGTCTTCATTATAAAATTTAACTTTTCAAAAAGTACGTGGCTCATGAAGTTTGAAATATAATTAAATGCACATACCTAAACTTGTATAGACTTCTTTTGTCATATTAAATGGAGAAGAAGAAAAGGTTTTTGCATAGAACCTAAGAATTTTCTCCTAAGGGTGAAAAAGCAAGCAATGTATTAAATAGTCATTAACTGTGTATTATAATTGCAAAATAATCAGTATGTAGAGGCATTATTCTTAATATTACACCTTATTCATCTAGACATCCGTGCAGATGTTAGGCATGTTTTATAAAAATACAGTTTCTGACCACAGAAATCTACAGTTAAAAGGAAATTTTATTCAAATACTTGAACTACAGCACCAATCCAATGGCTCGCTGAGCTACAAAATAGACCAAGGAACATTACTTTTCCCTTACAAATCAGTGACTTGTAATTATAACTGTTTTAAAAGAAATTGTAGAACTCAGGTGAAAGAAATATATGACAGCAGCTGAGGCAACTTTCCTATTTATTTGGTAAACACTTTAAAATTTGAAGAAGAAGAAAAGAAATTTAATTGACATAATAAATAATCTAAAAGTCATTTAAGCAGCTGTCATTTTTTTTCCTCATCGCTGCCTGTGTAATATTACTATGTATCATTTTCTCATCATCATGGAGCATAAACCTGACTTGAGCAGGAAATATTAACATGACCTATCTTACAGAACAGTTCTGTCCACTTTCTTATGTGTGTTTTTGCTAAAAGAAATTCAAACATCTTCACTGGCATTCACAGAAATGCAAATGAGTACTTTGGTGTCTAAAAATCCTATGGAAAGCCTGTTGCAGTCCTTTAAACCAAAATTTACTGGAATCTTGTATTTCTGTTACTTCAAAAAATAGTTTATGTGATTCATACACAAATAATAAAATGTCTTAGAACCCTGCTGGACTACTTATAATATATATGTAACTTATTACACCTCTTCAGTACCCCTTTTTTTGGATACAAATCTGATAACTAAATACAAAACATTCCCTTACACTGAACGTTGCATCGGGATCTGCCAGAGAGATCGTCAGATGCTTACGCAGACTTGGCCAACTCTCAGAGCTCAGGATATCAGAGGCAGGGGCCAAGCACAGCGTCTGCAAAGCTTCTTGGCGAACCTGGAGCAGTCAAAAAGATAAACACCAAAAATCCATTCACAGCAACCTCTGAGATATGTAATTTACAAATCAGAGGGAGGCAGAAAGGAAGGAACAGAACCCAGCTGTAGAACAGATAAGGAATAACAAAATACTTATATTCTGCTTTAATTTTTATGGTTATTTAGACAAAACACTACATCACTGAGTGGGGAAAATGTGTGCATTCAAAGAAGCAATAAAACCATTTAAAATGGGTTTTCAATACTGGATGCAAGGTTTATGTTCTACTTTCTGCCTGTAATCAAATTTTTTGTTATTGAGGAATACAGCTCTCTAAAGCTCTCAGCTAGGGGAAGTAGACATAGTTATTATACATTTTGTTATACTGCTGAATTTTTATCAACATTATAAATAATTTCAAGTAAATTTTTTTTTTCAATTCATAGACAACTGTAATCTCCAGCAATTCATTTCATCTTACTGAAAGAAACAGTAGGACATTTTAATAACATTAATAGTATCAGACATTTTATCTGATCTTCTAATAAAACTCCATCATAATGTCTGTACCAGTTCCTACCTACCATGTCTTTTTCAATTGCCAGACAACCCCCAACAAGTCTTACCAAGACAGCACACTCAAAATGGTATTTCTCTAAGCCTCAAAAATATCAGCAGCTGGCGTTGATTGTTGGCTAAAGATGCAAATTAGTACTGCCACTGACATGACAGCAAACCTAACCTGGACTTTATATTTTACATTTGGCAGAAGTTTATTGGCAAATCAGCAGGCATCTCTCTCTTCTGACAGGGGCAACTCAAAGGGCAACACAGAAGTTACCAGGAAGTGCAAGGGACATGTATACAGGACAAATAATGTTCAGCAACTTTATTTATCATGCAAAAACTTTTTTTAAACTAAAAAATGCCAATCCATAGCACATAAACCACTAAAAAAATATAGATACTTGCTGCAACACTAGTTTTTGAACCAGATCGTTACAAACAATGAAATATTGCTCCACAGAGTAGCTTCTGCACTGAAGCCAAGATGTATGAACCAACAAAGACAAGTTTCCACTAAGGTACATAGGAACTCTTATGTACATACGGGCTGCTCTCCAATATGCCATAAACATTAATTTCTATTAACATTTCATTTCTGCTTTTAAACTTACTTCCTTGGGCTGACTAGGGTCAAGCCTTTCTGCAAGCAGCTGCAATTGTTCTTGACTCATGAATGCATAACTCTGTAATACACATTATAAAATTATCATTAGTATATTTTATTAAACTGAACAGCAGAAGATTAAAATCATCAGTCTTTCTGATACCTAACTTACTTTTAATAATTAGGACTTTAACATTGATACTAATTTAACAATAAAGTCAACATTCCAAATGTGTTCTGCTGTTTGCCCAAAGTTAAACTCAAGATAATAAAATTACCATGACATATTTTGCTTTACTTCAAAGTTTTCTATATCTTCAAAAAATCCCTTATAATAATTTATTCAGCAAGCAAAGTAGCATAGTACAGTAGTCTGGAAATGAACTGCACGTTATTTGGCTTCTAAAGTAAAATCACAAAAGTTAGATGATGTACTGATTTTATCATTATCTTAACTTTTTCTATACCATACTTGGATATGTACTTTGGAGCGTATGGGCATCATACTGATCTCATCTAGCATATGATGCCTAAAGTAGCTAGTATCAGCTTAGTACGCAAAACTGAAAGAAAAGTAAATAATTTGTGTTAAAGATATAACAAAGATGGGAAAAACGAATCTTTCTCTAGGGCCATTCTCAGTCTCCACTGACAGAAACTTAACAATTTTGCAGTATCATGCTTATTTCATAACACAGAGAGAAAACCCTTTGTACTTGGTTGAAGGAGGAGTCACTGTCAGAACAGTTGTCTGTGAAATAGTCACTCTGACGGTCCTTCTTTGCTTTAGTAGCCAACTCCTTATCATGCATCCGATCTTCTTCAAACTTGTCAATCAAAGATTCTACCACAACCATCATGACATTCTTCAAGGCATGCATCATTTCTCTGTATCTTCAAAGTAAAGACGATTTTAATATTAAAGAACATAAAAATCACTATGTAAAAAAAAATTTTAAAGAATTGCTACATCATGAATAACTGAATATGATATAATGCTAATTGGGCTTGAACTAACTGAATTTTCAGAAATTAATGAATACCAAATCCAAATCGAGCAATGAAACATACATGCACCTTACATGTTTCAGTTAATGATATTTTAAAATTACAATAAAACTCCTTTTTTTCCCCTTCCAGAACCATTCAATGAAATACCACTAGCATAATTCTATTTTGGGATGTTCTTAAGAAAGAACAACATGAGTCCACCAAAAAGGAGGATCTGTCCCTGAGAAAACAGGCCAGTTCTCATCCTTGTTACTGTTTGTTTCTTGTAGTTCAACATTCAATTTTTCTTTTGCTATAAACCTTGAGCAGAACTAGTAGACGTGAACACATCATCCTGATTCAAGATCTAGAGTACAGATCATGCACACATAATAATTTTCTTTCAACAAAACCAGCATTTTTCTAATTTCCATAAATTGAAAAATAATATCCACAGGGAAGCAATTCAAAATAAATAAATGCTTCCGAAAAGCATCCCATTGTAAAATGTTGATGTTTTATTTCAAATTATTTTTTCCTTTAATGCTACAATTATTTATTTTGCCGTCTCCAAAGGCACAAATTATCATATTGTGCTTTAATATCCTTCTACATGTCAAATTAAAAATGTAACATACATATTTAGTTCACTGGAGTTTCTTCTACCAGTTTTAAAGAGCACAAGAACCCTAAGGTCCTGTTCCTTGAAACAAAATTATACAAACAGCATAATCTGAAAAATGGTCATCCTGACATCTATTTTCCTATTTTCTTATTTTGCAACATATAAAAATGACCACTGATACTAAAATCCTAAATACCTCAAAAATTTCACATATTTGCTACCAATCTTTTTATGCAATTGTTCACAACCTTAATTCCAGGGTGAGACAGAGCATGACAAATTGCAATGTAGGGTGGCAATATCTGAATTGCTTAGCACTGATTTTTGTTACAGGTTCAGAATTGTTACTGGTTCAGATCTTATTTTTTCAAAACACGTTATGGAAAAGCAAAAGGAAGACTAAGACAAAGAAGAAACAGAGATGTAAGTTACATGTATAAACTTACTCTTTCGATTCACGAGTCTTCTTAGTAAGATGTTGGACAAGTGTGTCATAGCCAGATATTTCACACTGATTTTGAGCAGAGGTACATTTTTCTGTTTCTTCTTCAATCACAGGTCCCACAGTATTTTTTATGTATTGTCTAAGGTATTTCACAAACTCATAGCTGCAAGAAATACGCAAAATTAAAATGTAACATCTCTTTGACTTCACCATGAAATATTTTCAAATTATATATTAACAACCACTATCTTCTCTCCCAGTAGATCTGTTACTCTGAGGTAAGAGTTAATGACTTGCACAGACATAAACTTCAGCAGTGTAAAATAACACATCACATTACAGTTTGATTTTCTTCAATATGGTCATTCTCAGCATATTGTAGGAAGAAACAATACCAAACAGAAAAAAACAATAGCTAATTTACCAAATAGCACAATTTCACTTTGTGCTTGTTCTAAAAGTAAAAATCCACTCAGACAAAAGGTTAAGGTTTTGTAGGCAAAACAAAGACTATCAAGAAATTTCGAATTCCAAAAGAAATATTCCTTGCAGCACTCTGAACATAGCACTGTCTTAGAGTATAAACTGGCTGGTATTATTATTTATGCATTATACATATAAAATTAGAAGATACACAGAAAACATAGTTTATAAATTAGAGCATATGAGAACACCTATGGCCTATGAAATTCTATGTGTCACGACAACACACAGATCTCAAACTGACAAAACAGCTCTCTGCAATTACACAAAAATATCAAATTCAAGGGTTCACCACTTTGAAGTCTTATGATCATATACCCACAGACACTTGCTAAAAGAATAGAATAATCAGAAGGAGATGTCAAACTAAAGACTCTCCCTGCGTCCTCCAACTTTATATTAGCTATAAAAATTTCTAAAGAGTACTGCTCAGAATAAATCAACTTTTCTTTTTGGCTAATTTTCTGATTTGTTTAAAGGGCAAGGCAAACAGAAACACACAAAAAGTAAACATAGTAACAGTAGATGCATAATTTTATTTTCATTGTATCAAATGTAGATGTGCAGCTATTTCATGCTAACTTGGATTAAAAAAAAACAAAAAAACCCCAAGAAAGCACAGAAATTTATATCATGACAGATACTTTCGCACTGGATTGCCTACCTCAGGTTCCATCAGGTATGTATTTTTCTTTTCCCCTACCTTTCCATTCTTGTTCTCAGTCAAAGTAACAGAACTACACCCCAAGAAAGATGCAAAATATATTTATTTCTGTTTTCATTTGTGAAATTGCACACAATTCTCCACTGCATGCAAGCTTTCATGAAACTGTCTCTCCTTTGTTTTATAAGGGCAACATTTCCGGGGTATGTATGTTTTTGCGGTGACTCCTTCACTCTGAAATATACAGCAACCACATGACTATTCACACCACTACTTTTATGTCTGACGTTCTAGTCTTCATCTTCTGTATTATTCTTCCACCTTAGAAATGTTTTGTAATGATTATGTGTTTCAGCAATGACAGTACTGCTTCACAAGCAGAATCAATTCAGACTGATCTGGTAGGGCTTACAAAGGAATCATGCTTGGAGTTGTGTTAAAAACACCTCTAATGTAACAGAAAAAATGCTACTCATGTAGTTTAAAATCCTGATGTCTACTACTGCACAGAACTTTTGTACTAGATTCAATTTTCCTTTTTATTAGCTTTCTGAGGATCCTGCATTTCAGTCATTTCTACATCAAAGTGGGAATAAAGGGTAAAGTAAGGCCTCAAAATCTGGTAAAATTACTGAGCCAAAATAGGCGTGAGGCAGAAACAGTACTGCCCAAAATGCTGAGCTGAACTACAGCACTGGACAGTCCAAAAGCACACACTACTAATAACGGAGCTTGCCATCTGGATGGATGGGTTAAGAAGAAAGTTTCTTAATGGCCTCACTTATAAACGACCATATGACTCTCTGACTTTCCACAAAAACCAGTCTGTACTGCCATGGGTCACAAGCAAGACAAGAATACCTCCAGAAATATTCCGGTGCCAGATAGTAATCCTGGTGTTCTGCATTTAGAGATCACTTGATTTTCCATTAAATGAAAGTTGAAACTGTTCTCATGAAAAGAAAGTATCTTTAGGATCACCAATTTTCTAACATACAAGAGAGAGTAATGGATGTCAACATTTCACTGTTGTAAAAGGAAAAGATATACAGGCATTGCTTCAATCACTTAGAGACTTTACTCCCTCACCCTGGGTATTCTATTAAGTTCTCAGAAAAAATGACAGAAATAATTTCAATATTTTTTTGTTTGAGCTTTATTGTATATATCTTCTCTAAATAACTTTTTTTCTTTCAGAATTACATGTACCTTTCAACTTTGATATGTTTATAACCAAATTATTTTACTCTCATGCTTGTCACTCAGTAACATACTACTCAAAACTCACAAGAGTACAAACAGTGTAATCCAATATAATTTGTAACAAAACCTAAAACTGAGCTAAAACAGCTGCTAAAGAATCTTCGGAATACACGCAAGCTTCAAAGTTTTAAAATTACAGTGAAATTTTACATAAACCCTAGTTCTATTCCACTTACTTAATTTTACCTAACTCCTACCACTGACAAAGGAATGCTAATACCTAGGTAAATTTAAGAGGATGTAAATAGTGCCACTTCTGAAAAAACTGACAGAGAAACAGCTTTCTCAGAAGAAGTCAGATCATAGAGCTCTGTTTCTTATTAAAATGTCTTCAGGTCATTTCAGCTTGATATTCTCTTGGCTTGTCATAAAATGTGTACTAAAAATCTCCCATGTAGTAAAAAAATAATCAAGTTATAACATCATGGAAAGGAAAGAGAAGGATGGGATCTGGAAATCTAGACTGCATGTAAGTGAGGCCACGCAGTCAAGTCTGATTTAACAGAAGCGTGATGGGGATATATTTCTGTTTTACTTAAAACATAAATTAAAAGAATGATTGGACTAGGTAGATAAGATAGACATGTTCAGTAATGTAGGCCAGAGAGAACAGTCAAATACGGAAGCCAAATGGCCCTCTGAAAAAATACTATTTTGAAAAACAAGATTATGTTGTCTAGCAGGTGTCAAATATACTAAGAGCCTTCAGTGACTACTCTAGCTCCTTTTCACGTGTGCATTTAGTACATTACAGGTGCACATGCATCAGGGCTTTGTAAATTCCTCTCTCACAAACAGCTGATGAATTACTACTACAGTAAAAATATATTAGCAAGAGTAGAGGGGGAAAAAAAAGCAAACCAAGGAAATGGCAGCATTAATTTTATTCTTTAAATCAGCATCATCTGAGAGTTGATTAGTGACAGGAATATCTATGTATATATAAATACACACACATTTACAAAGCAATATAAAGTGTAGACATTTCCCAGGAATAACACAGTTTAACACATACAAACTTCTTCAAAAGACTAAAAAGAGCAAAAATATTTTTACTTGTGAAAATTCTCATCCGTTTCCTCCAAATGCAAAAGAATTTCTTCTGCACATTCTACTGATGGGGCTCCAGTGATTTTTTCCTTCACGCTCTGCAGCAACTGCCTAAGCATAGACTGTAATAGAGCTTCATCTTCACTTGTAAAGTGAGACATCTCTAGAAAACAAATAGAAGAATAAGGAACTCTCACAGTTCTGTTTTTCCTCAAGATGCTAAGAAAAGCATAAATCCCTTAAATTGCCACTTTTTTACTGTTATCAACAGGATTTTCTATCAAAAGACGCAATAACAGAAAATATTTGATACAGTTTATCTTCAGACAAACTAAAAACCAAACAATCAAATCAGTTTCACTAAAACTCCTGATATTGTAGCATAATATTCTTAAAGGAGATAGTACACTAAGAAAAGTCTGAATATTCCTATTTATACTTGCTTGAGAACTTGCCCATCATAGGGGCACAAGACCACACTGTAAGCTAAAAAAATAAAAAGGAGGGAAGGTTTTACAGATGTAATGACTCTATCTTGATAAGAAAACTTTATAAATAGTTTCTCACCTGCTTCTCATCCACTATCACTACCCAGTTCTGACTTTGAGATCCCTCTATTCAGAGCTATTGCTGTGCCCATCACTGAAAATGCCGTCAGCTTTTGCAAAGGCCAGGTGGAATTATCAGAACTGTTTAATTTCCCTGTGCTAATCAACTGCAGTGATCTGACAGAGTCCTGTCAAATTAAACTGCTGAGAAAAACTGGGAGAAGAAGCAGTGAGAAACTGGAAACATCTGTCAAGTCCAGAAGACAGACAATCAGTTAAATTTTCAATGGCTGCAAAAAAAGACAAAAGCTCAATTTTGATCTTGATTAATTAATGGCTTAAAAATCTTTATATGCCATGGAATACTTTCAAACCTCAGTGGAAGTTTTAGCTTATATATTTCTCACCTATTTAAGGAAAAATTACTTAGAGATAACTTTTTTGAATTAAAAATTAAAGACTCTCTAAGCACCTGTGAATAAACAATACACACACCCTTGGAAAAGACAATCTAGTAAATTGCTGTTTAAGAATAAAACAGTATCAACCAGCCCAAAAAAAAAGCAAAAAACCGTTTAGCACTAGCTGGAGGAGTTATCTTTTATGAAAGGTAACAGTTCATCAAGTTAGCACTTCTCTGTGATAAGCAGCACAGTTGCTGAACATTTGACTTTGATCCAACATAATTCAGTATTAACTCAATAATCTTACCAGAAATTTCATTAAACTAAACTCAGAGCAAATAAACAAAACACCCGAATCCCTTGCAATAATCTTAACTCACTGATTTGCAGTCCTCTTTTTCTTATAGAATCTCAAGATACTTAATCAAAGTCAATGCACTTTTAGGTCTATGTAAACATCAGACAATATTCTAATCCCCTGTGGGGAAAAAAAAAATCACCAAGTATTTTGGTGTAACTAGGCAATTTTTAGAAGTGCAAGGTACCCAGATACTGGCTGGCAGTCAGTGCAAAGCCCCACCCAGATTATTCATAGAGAGAAATCACGAGAATATTGCAGCTTCACCTCCAGTTTGCCTTGAAAAGTCTTACCTGACTTACGCAATCACTAACAAAGATACCTATCTTACATTTCATTTGTAAAGGTTTGTGGTTTGTTGTGCTTGGTTTTTAGGTGGTTGTTGGTTTGGGGCTTATTTCCCAGCAGGCATATCCCCCTTTCAGTTTCCAGGCAATATTTAAATGGTCATTTTCTCGCTAAAATACAACTCCACCCAAAGCCCAGTTTGGCCAGTCTTTCCAAGGTCTCGGCACTGTCCCAGAGTGCAATTCCTGCCCCGCAACCCAGGGGACGATTCGGAAGCGGCCTGTTGTTGCCAGCATTTATCCTTACACAAGCCCTCGCCTGAGCAGGGATGCAGCTTTAGCAATCAACCAAGGAGAGCAGTTCCCAGACTGCGAGCAGTGCGAGAACTCCTACCCCTTCTCACGCTTTACCGCCCGTCCTTCGGCTGCGCACCAGGGCTGGGCAGCAACCAGGGTTCCTGGGACAAGGCAGGCACGAGAAGAGCAGCCGGTCTCTTCCCAAGCGTCGGGAGAGGCTACGCCTGCCCAGGTGCTTCCCTCGGCTATCGCTGACAGCGCGGGAGAGCCCTGCCCGGGCACCTCGGATGCGCTGGCCCCACGCACCCGCTCAGCTTCGCCGCGCTGCCCCCGCCCCGGGAGCCCCGCGTTCCCAGTCCCGGCCGGCTCCCTGCCCGGACCCCGCGCCGCTGCCCGGCCCGCCGGGATTCACCTTGGGCGGCCGCGGCCCTTGGCAACCGCGGCGCCGCCGCCGCC
>VWPU01006481.1:0-39072 GCA_013398955.1 Callaeas wilsoni
TAGTCTGGGTCACTGCAACAGCGTCCCTTCTTCAACGAGGCCCAGTTCGCTCTTCTCCGGGTGCCTTCCGGGTGCGGTTTTGCTGATTTATTGCTTTTCCCTGCAGAGGCTGGACAGAACAGCCTCCCCCTCCACCAGCAGCATCGACTCCGCCACGGATTCCCGGGAGCGCGGCGGGAAGGGGGAAAGCATCCTGCAGAGAGTGCAGAGCGTCCCTGGCAATGACCAGTGCTGCGACTGCGGGCAGCCGGACCCTCGCTGGGCCAGCATCAACCTGGGCATCCTGCTGTGCATCGAGTGCTCCGGCATCCACAGGTGCTGCCAGCCCGCAGGATTCCAGGGAAAAGGGCCGGGGCTGGAATAAAAGATTCCTAGGGAAAGTGGCCAGGGATGGGCTGGAGACTCCCAGGGAAAAATGGTCAGGGATGGGCTGGAGACTCCCAGGGAAAAATGGTCAGGGATGGGCTGGAGACTCCCAGGGAAAAATGGCCAGGAATGGAGTGCAGGATCCCAGGGAAAACGGCCAGGGATGGGCTGCAGAATTCCAGGGAAAATGGTCAGGGATGGGCTGCAGAATCCCAGGGAAAATGGCCAGGGATGGGCTGCAGGATCCCAGGGAAAACGGCCAAGGATGGGCTGCAGAATTCCAGGGAAAATGGTCAGGGATGGGCTGCAGGATCCCAGGGAAAATGGCCAGGGATGGGCTGCAGAATTCCAGGGAAAATGGTCAGGGCTGGAATAAAAGATTCCTAGGAAAAATGGCCAGGGATGGGCTGGAGNCAGGGATGGGCTGGAGACTCCCAGGGAAAAATGGCCAGGGATGGAGTCCAGGATCCCAGGGAAAATGGCCAGGGACGGGCTGCAGGATCCCAGGAAAAGTGCTGGAGCTGGAATTGCAGCCGATGAAGCTGCCAACAGATCCAGTAGGAACTGCCCCCGTGAGCTGGGTTATGCACAACACCCCCTGGTGTGCTCCATCTGCATGAAGAGATAATTAAGATAATTAGTCTCGTTCATAGGGAGATAATTAAGAACTGGACTTAGTTAGGGAGGTTCTGGGGTTTGTGGCATTGCAATAATTTGGATTTCCTTGCTGTTGGCTGCGCAGGAGCCTGGGTGTTCACTGCTCCAAGGTCCGATCTCTCACGCTGGATTCCTGGGAGCCGGAGCTGCTGAAGGTGAGTGCTGGATTCTACCAGCCCGGGAAGAATGGTGGGAATGGAGGGATTCCCTGGAAGGAGGGAATTCCTCACCTCAGGCTTTGATTCCCTCCCTGAATTTGACTTGCAGCTGATGTGTGAGCTGGGCAACAGCACCATGAACCAGATTTACGAGGCGCAGTGTGAGGAGCTGGGGCTGAAGAAACCAACAGCAGGGAGCTCCAGGTAAGCTGTGCCCCCAAATCCACGGAAAACCAGGTTCAGGCATCCCCATAGCAACCCCAGTGCCCCAAAATCCACAGAAAACCGAGTGCAGGGATCACCAGTGCCCCAAAATCCACGGAAAACCAGGTTCAGGGATCCCCAGTGCCGCAAAATCCAAGGAAGACCAGGCTCAGGCATCCCCATAGCAACCCCAGTGCCCCAAAATCCACAGAAAACCAAGTTCAGGGATCCCCAGTGCCCCAAAACCCATGGAAAACCAGGTTCAGGGATCCCCAGTGCCGCAAAATCCAAGGAAGACCAGGCTCAGGCATCCCCATAGCAACCCCAGTGCCCCAAAATCCACGGAAAACCAGGTTCAGGGAGCTCCAAATGCCTCAGGTGTCCCCACCCCACCCCACTCACCTGAGCTGGGCTCTCACCGAGGTCATTGGAAGGAGTTTGGGAACCAGGAATTTCAGGATTTACCCCCAGTCTGAGACCTCCCAAACACCTGAAGCACCTGCTGGTGGCTGGGGCTCAGCGTCTCATTCCACTCTCAATTGCCTGCACTTTTTGGTTGTGCTTGGAAACAACCAAGAAAAGACATTTTTAAGTTGGAGAAATACGAATTTTAGGCCTGAGGTGGGCAAAACAGAGCAGCAGCTCCATCCCCTCATGGCTGCTTTGGGCAAGCCCAGTTCCCTCTGGAAAGGCAGGTCCAGAGGGCTCCAAATGCCTCAGGTACCCCCATCCCATCCCACCCCACCCCACTCACCTGAGCTGGGCTCTCACCGAGGTCATTGGAAGGAGTTTGGGAACCAGGAATTTCAGGATTTACCCCCAGTCTGAGACCTCCCAAACACCTGAAGCACCTGCTGGTGCCTGGGGCTCAACGTCTCATTCCACTCAACCCCCTGCACTTTTTGGTTGTGCTTTGAGGCAGGAGACATTTTTAAGTTGGAGAAATACGAATTTTAGGCCTGAGGTGGACAAAAGGGAGCAGCAGCTCCATCCCCTGGTGAGATCTTTGGAGTTCTCTGGATGCGCGTGCACATCTCCGTGCTGTCCCTCCCTCAGGCAGGACAAGGAGGCCTGGATCAAGGTGAAGTACGTGGAGAAGAAGTTCCTGAAGAAGCTGCCCGGCGGGGAGGCGCTGGCCGAGAGCGAGCGGAAGCCGCGGCGCTGGTGCGTCAAGAAGTGCCAGAGGCACAACAGCAGCTCCAGAGCGCCCGCGGCCCGCAGGAAGTACCGCCAGGAAGCTGGGAATGCCTCCCCAGCCATGCTGTCCTCAGGTGGGCACCCCCCGTGTCCCCTCCTTGTGTCCCCAATCCCCGGGAGCGGCCCCGGAGCAGCCCCGGCCCCTTCCAGGACCTGCCGCAGCTCCGGGCAAAAACGGTGTTGCGTGAGCCGTGGTTTTGGAAGCCGTTTCCTGACGTTTTCCAGCTGTTCGAGGAGGTTCCTGTGGCTGAAGGGGATCACCAGGGTGACCCAGGGATCTCCAAGCTCGCTTTGTGCGGGTTTTTTGTGTTCCAGATTCCTGCTTTTTCATAGATCTCAAATCCTTTTACCTGCCTGGGCCGTAAGAGAGGCCCTGCTCAGGAAGGGTTCTGGCTGCTCCCAGAGCTCTGGGATGACTTTGGTCAGCAATTTGTGACATTTTGGTTGCTTAGGAAGCTTCTGGCTGCTCTGGGGTAACTTTGGCCACCAATTAGGGATTTTTTGGTCCTAGGAAAGGTTCTGGCTGCTCCCAGAGCTCTGGGATGACTTTGGTCAGCAATTTGTGACATTTTGGTTGCTTAGGAAGCTTCTGGCTGCTCCAAGAACTCTGGGATGACTCTGGTCAGCAATTAGTGATATTGTGGGCCTAGGAAAGGTTCTGGCTGCTCCCAGAGCTCTGGGATGACTCTGGTCAGCAATTAGTGATATTTTGGGCCTAGGAAAGGTTCTGGCTGCTCCAAGAGCTCTGGGATGACTCTGGTCAGCGATTTGTGATATTTTGGGTGTATGGAAGGTTCTGGCTGCTGCAAGATCTCTGGGATGACTCTGGTCAGCGATTTGTGATATTTTGGGTGTATGGAAGGTTCTGGCTGCTGCAAGATCTCTGGGATGACTCTGGTCAGCGATTTGTGATATTTTGGGTGTATGGAAGGTTCTGGCTGCTGCAAGATCTCTGGGATGACTCTGGTCAGCGATTTGTGATATTTTGGGCTGTGTGACCACAGGGGTGGCACCGGGTGTGCAAACACGGCTGGGGAATCGTCTTTTCTGCTCGTTATTAATTCTGCATTTCCTGTGTGAAGCAGCAGCCACCCTGGAGAGGAAGTTCCGCCGGGATTCCCTGTTCTGCCCGGACGAGCTGGACTCTCTCTTCTCCTACTTCGACACCGGGGCTGGCTCCGGCCCTCGCAGTAAGTGCCACCAAGAGCTCCTGTCCTTCCCTCCCGGCTCTGCCGCTGCCCCAGAGCCAAGGCCAGGCATCCCAGGAGAGGGTGAACATTCCAGCAGAGGGATGAGGAGTTGGTTGCACAAACTCCAACCCCATTATTGCTCTTCCATTGCACCTCTTTTAATGTCCCACTGACATTTGGCATTCTGGCGGATGGGGATTTTTTTCCCCCAGCATCTTTTACTCCCAGACTTTGCATTCCATTGGCTTTTTTTTTTTTTAATTCTGCTTGTCCTTTTGGCTTTTTTTTTTTAAATTTTTTTTTTTTTGCCGAGTCTCGCTGCGGACAAATTTTTTTTTTTCTCTTTTTCTTTTTTTGTGTTTGTGCCAATGAACTCCCCTCACATTCCCGTCCACCTTCCTCTAGGTGCCAGCCACATCTCTCTGCAGCACCCGCTGGCAGGTGGCCCTTGGAGTGGGATGGGTCCCGCTGGGTCCCTCCTGGACGGAGGTAAGGTGACGCTCTGGCAGCCAGCAGCAAAAGAGACACCCAAATTTCACTTGTTCCACCCCAAAATTCCGAGGCAGTGATGGATTTCTGGTCAGGGATTCCTTACGGTGCCAGCTCCTTGGCTGTGGCAGGTTTTCCACAGGCAAAACGCTTCCTAAGGTTTCCAACATTCCCTTTATTGAGTAAATTCCTCAGAGGATCTAATCCTGGACAGGTGGGATCTCAGATAGGAAGTTTATTTATTTTATTAATTCAGTGTTCTACATCACAGAGTTTTTGTGGTCCGTTGTCATCCTTAGCTCAGGACTTTTTAAATTTCCTGGCTCAGTTGCTTGTCCTTGTAGGAATTTACAATAAATATTTAATAGCCCCGAATTCAGCACAGCAGAAACTCCCAGGTTTCCCTCCAGGTCCACGTTATCTCTTGGAATCGAGGAAAAAGGTGCTTTAGTGCTTGTCTGAACCAGGGCTTCAAGGGCTGTTCCGGTTTCAAGGAATTTTGTGCTTTTCGTCCACAAAAAACAGTGGGAAGTGCAGGACTTCAGAGTCCCTCACATCGCTCCGAGCCTCATCCTGCTCGTGGAGAAGCAAACAGCAATTTTAGCACTGGTGCGGTGGGAACGGAGCCAGGACCGTGGTGTGTCCCCGCCCGCGTGCCCTGGGCCGGATCCTCCCCTCTCGCTTCGCGGGGAACGCGGCGCAGCGCCACGCGGCCTCCCCGCCCTCACGCGTTCCCTCCTCCCCGGCCCGTGGGTTTGCTCTCTATAAAAATCCGCAGCAGCTCTAAAAAAGCCCCTCGTGCTCTGGGCCGCCTGAAACCTTTCCCGTTGTGGCTTCGTTGCCTCCTCGGGCTGCGGAGCAGTGCTGGAGGGCTCCTCGTGATCCAGGATTTCAGGGGAGCCTGATCTTTATGTGCCGCTCGGCTCTGGAGTTCAGCCCCTCCGAGGCCGTGTCTGGCCCTGCTGTGGTTTTGCAGGCTCAGCTCTGTGGTTCTTGCAGCCTTTCCTGCTGTTACTCTTTGCACAGAGCACTCAGCTGGTTTAGGAACATTTTCCAGGCTTGTTTTCCTTCCTAATCCCAGCGGTTTGAGGGCCGGTCATGGGGATCGAAGCTCTGGAGTTTTGGGGGGATGAGCACTCGCAAACCCCGAGTCAAAGCAGCAAGAAGGTGAATCCAGAGAGTTCCCGAGGCTGGCCAGGCATCCCTGAGGGCACAGGGGAGGTGCCATCCTCAGGGCACAGGGGATGTGCCACTCCTGAGGACAAAGGGGATGTGCCACCCCTGAGGGCACAGGGGATGTGCCATCCTCAGAACAAAGAGGATGTGCCACCCCTCAGGACACAGGGGATGTGCCACCCCTCAGAACAAAGAGGATATGCCACCCCTCAGGGCACAGGGGATGTGCCACCCCTCAGGACAAAGGGGATGTGCCACCCCTCAGGGCACAGGGGATGTGCCACCCCTCAGGGCACAGATGTGCCACCCCTCTTCCTGCAGGAGCAATTCCTGCATTGCTTCTTCCTTCCTCTCCCTCATTTTCCTGACGATTTCAGGTGCAGGCTGAGAGTTTCCCTGCCACCGACACCTTGCGTGTCCTTGGACAGGTGGCTTCACCTCTTCTCTTCCATCCCTGGAAGCGTCCCAGGCCAGGCTGGATGGGTTTGGAGCCACCTGGGATGGTGGAAGGTGTCCCTGCCCATGGGGTGAGAGCAGGATGAGCTTTAAGATCCCTTCCAACCCAAACCAGGCTGGGATTCTGGGATCCATGGATTTCCTGCATGGAGTCGGCTGCCTTGTAGCATTTAGTGGCCAAGCAGGGAGTGAGGGGAGCTCTGTGGGGAAGGGAAGAGCTGTCGGGAAGGTGAATGAGCCAGTGGATGATGCTTTAAGAGCTGTGATTCGGCCCAACACGAAAGCACCAGTGACAAACGAGAGAGCCCGGAGTGGGAAGCGAGACGATCAGAGCTGAAAGCACAGGGGTGTCTTGATTTGCCCGTGACACCACCCAGCCTCCTGCCGAGCTGTCTCTGCTGCTGCTCCGCTCCAGTCTCCGTCACAATCCCTCAGGGATCGCAGCAAGGGCTGTCCCCAGCAGCCCCCGAGTGCCGTGGCCGTGTTGGTGGAGCATCCCTGCATGAAGGGCAGCGTGGGGACACGGCCACCGCGAGGCTTTGCGACGTCTCCTTGGGGGCCGAGCGGGGTGGCAGCGCCCCGTGCCCGTGCCGGCGCTGAGCGTGCGACGTCCCGCGCGGCCCCGTCCCCCCGGGGGCTCGGCCGGGCCCGGCTCTGGGGGGGCCTGGGTGTTAAAGTGGCCTTGGTTTGTGTCCTGTTGGCCCCGCAGGTCTGAGCAGCGACAGCGGCCTGGGAGGAAGCACGGACGGCAGCACCGACATCCTGGTGTTCGGCTCCGTGGTGGACAGCGTGACGGAGGAAGGTGGGTGGCATGTGGGCCCCGCCTGGGACCTTCCTGGTGGAGATCCAGCGCTGGGTGATGTGGGGAGTCAGGGCCCGGGGGGCTGGGGGGAATCGATCTGTAAATCAGAACTTGAATGTCGAACCGACAGCTTGAGCCCTGCCACAGGGGAGGGTTGGGTGGGACTGTGGGAAGAGATTCTTCCCTCTGAGGTGGGGAGGCCCTGGAATGTATTTCCTGGAGAAGCTGTGGCTGCCTCGTCCCTGGAAGTGTCCAAGGCCGGGTTGGAGCAACCTGGGATAGTGGAAGATGTCCCTGCCCGAGGAATGAGATGAGCTTTAAGGCCCCTTCCCGCCCAAACCAGCGTGGGATTTGATGTTTTCTTACTGAATTTACCCTAAATAAAGCAGAATTCTACAAATACTGGCAGGCACAGCCTCACTTAGGCAGGATAGGTGACCAGGACTGGCATCAGGACCACCAAAAACTGGAAGTGAGGCGCTTTAGGCTGATGTCTCCCCACCTTTCCCTGCCTGGCAGAGTGCGAGGTGTCGGAGGAGTCCAGCGGGGAGGCCGAGATCGAGCAGGAGGCGTCGGATTTGGAGGACCTGAGGGAGCTGCACCCCGGCCTGTTGATGTACAGGGCAGCCCAGGCCCGGAACCTGCCCCTCATGGCAGAAGCTCTGGCCCACGGGGCCGAGATCAACTGGGTGAACGACGAGGACGAGAACAAAACCCCTCTGATCCAGGCCGTGAAGGGGGTACGTTGCGCCGGGCAGCCACGCTCCGGAGTGTGAGGCCTTGGCTCCGGTTTGGAGCATGGGAATCACCCGCTCTGTGCATCCCGCTGGATGAGCTGATGTCGAAATTCCCTTTTCCCTCGCCAGGGCTCCTTGATAGCCTGTGAATTCCTGCTGCAGAACGGCGCAGACGTCAACCAAAGAGACTCGCGGGGCCGGGCCCCCCTGCACCACGCCACGTACCTGGGGCACACTGGGTGAGTGCTGGGCTGGCACCTTCCCACCGGCCCTGGCGTGAGATCCAGCCTTGGATAACACGGAGAGCCGGGGGAGGTGGGATTTGGGGAACTGGTTGGTAAAATACGGCTTTTAGAGCGCATCCACAACTTGAACCTGGCACAGGGCAGGGTTGGAGGGGATATCGGGATGAAATCCATCCCTGTGAGGGTGGGGAGGCCCTGGGATGGAATTCCCAGAGAGGCCGTGGCTGCCCCATCCCTGGAAGCACCCAAGGGCGGGTTGGAGAGATCTGGGATAGCGGGAGGTGTCGCTGCCCACGGGATGAGTTTTGGGATCCCTTCAACCCAAACCAGCTCTGTGGGATGCTCTGTCTTCTCACCGAGCTTGCCCTAAATGAAGGCAGAAGCCTAAAAATACCGGCAGGCACAGCTTCACTTAGGCCGGCCTAAATCAGGGAACGCTGCAGAGAAAGGAACGAGGGCACAATTTCCCCCTTCACGTCATCATGGGGGCGGTTATCCTTAAAACAATCAAATCCATGGAATCATGGGATGGATAATTACCCAAGGGTTGGATGCAAGCTCAGAGAGAGGAGGATGTGGGATCAGTTGCTTCCAGCCTGACTTTGGGACAGCGATTTTTGTCCCTCGGTGTCCCTGCACCGATCTGCACACGGATGGGGACAATTGTGGCACACTCAGGTGGAAAATCATGGAATTCTGTGCCTCTGGAGCTGGAATTCCGGCCCTGAGGGTCCCTGGTCCCCCTGCAGGCAGGTGTGCCTGTTCCTGAAGCGCGGGGCCAACCAGCACGCCGTGGATGGGGACGGGCAGGACCCGCTGAGCATCGCGGTGACAGCGGCCAACGCCGACATCGTCACCCTGTGAGTGCAGCCGCGGCTCTGGGGCTGGGAAACACTGGGAAATACTGGGAAATACTGCCTGGGGACTGGGAAACACCGGGAAATACTGCCTGGAGACTGGGAAACACCGGGAAATAAAGGGAAATACTGCCTGGGGACTGGGAAATACTGGGAAATAAAGGGAAATACTGCCTGGGGACTGGGAAACACCGGGAAATACTGCCTGGGGACTGGGAAACGCCTGGAAATACCGGGAAATACTGCCTGGGGACTGGGAAACACCGGGAAATACTGCCTGGGGACTGGGAAACACTGGGAAACACCTGGAAATACCGGGAAATACTGCCTGGGGACTGGGAAACCCTGGGAAATACCGAGAAACACTGCCTGGGAACTGGGAAACACCGGGAAATACTGCCTGGGGACTGGGGAACACTGGGAAACACCTGGAAATACCGGGAAATACTGCCTGGGGACTGGGAAACACCGGGAAGTACCAGGAAATACTGCCTGGAAACCCTGTCTGGGGACTGGGAAACACTGGGAAACACCTGGAAATACCGGGAAATACTGCCTGGGGGACTGGGAAGCACTGGGAAATACTGGGAAACACTGCCTGGGGACTGGGAAACACCAGGAAACACTGCCTGGGAACTGGGAACGTTGGGAAACACCAAGAAACACTGCCTAGGGACTGAGAAACATTGGGAGACACCAGGAAACACTGCCTGGGAAAAGGGAAACACTTCCTAGGAACTGGGAAACACCAAGAAACACTGCCTGGGGATGGGAAGCACCGGGAAACGCCGCCAGCAGGGGAAGGAATAACCAGATCCTCCCCTCCCCGCTGCAGGCTGCGCCTGGCCCGGATGAACGAGGAGATGCGGGAAGCAGAGGGTCCCTTTGGCCAGCCGGGCCAATATCCCAGCAACAGCCCCACGGAGCTGCAGTACAGGAAGTGCATCCAGGAGTTCATCAGCCTTAACATAGACGAGTGTTAGTGACGAGTCCCCCGCGTCCCCTCTGCTGTCCCGGAGCCGGGCCGAATCCCTGGAGAGCCCCATCCTTGGATGTCGTGGTGTTTTCCTTGCAGATTGGTCTGTTTTTGATGCCTGCACCCCTAGGGTTGAGCTGCCCGCAGGAAGGCAAAGGGGTCTTTCCTGTGAGCNTTGGGAAGGACCAGGAAGCACTGCCTGGGGATGGGAAACACCGGGAAACGCCGCCAGCAGGGGAAGGAATAACCAGATCCTCCCCTCCCCGCTGCAGGCTGCGCCTGGCCCGGATGAACGAGGAGATGCAGGAAGCAGAGGGTCCCTTTGGCCAGCCGGGCCAATATCCCAGCAACAGCCCCACGGAGCTGCAGTACAGGAAGTGCATCCAGGAGTTCATCAGCCTTAACATAGACGAGTGTTAGTGACGAATCCCCCGCGTCCCCTCTGCTGTCCCAGAGCCGGGCCGAATCCCTGGAGAGCCCCATCCTTGGATGTCGTGGTGTTTTCCTTGCAGATTGGTCTGTTTTTGATGCCTGCACCCCTAGGGTTGAGCTGCCCACAGGAAGGCAAAGGGGTCTTTCCTGTGAGCTTTCAGTTCTCATGCTTGACTACTGGATGGTTGATTTTTGTTTTATTTTGAGTAGGAGCCTGCCAGGGCACAACCACAGACCGTGGCACATGGGCTTGAGTGTGTGGGAAGTGTGGGAGGCGAGCTGAGAGTTAAAAAAAAAAAGGAAAAAAAAACCAACAAAAAACAGAAAAAAAAAGAAAAAAAGAGAGAGAAGAAAAGGAAAAACCCTCTGCGAGCAGGAGAGAGCCGCCAACTCCAGGATCAGATGAAGCTGTCCCTGAAGAGTTGGCTTGGAATTCTGGCAGGGGTTGTGGCGTGGAGCCCTCAGCCTGCTCTGCCCCTGGGAGAGCCCGGGGTGCCCTCCCAGCCGGGCCAGGCTGGTTTTGGGGCAGGGGCGCTCCGAAGGCCCGGCGGAGCGGGTGGGACGGGAGCGCCGGCCCTGGCCTTTTGCCGCTCTCAGGACTAAACCAGCCACGCTCCCCTCGTTTGCTGCCCCGGGTGCTTGGCTGCCCAAAGCCACAGCTGCCCTGCTCCCAGCAGCCGTCCCGCAGGACCCCTGGAAGCGGCGGCGCTGATCCCGGGGCTGGGAGAAGCTTGTCGCTGGCGATGGGCTCGGGGCACCGAGGGGCGGCACGGCCAGCTCCAGCTGCTCGCTGCAATTGGACTTCACTCGGTTCCCTGCTCCCCTCAGGTTTCTGGCACGCCTCTGCGGAGGAGAATTCCACTTGCATGCGTCCCCTCCGCGCTCTGCCCCGCATGCTGGAGCACCCCGGCGCCTCTGGAGCTCCCCGGCTCCAAGGAGCGGCAGAACCTTTGTGTTCCTCTCCTTTTTTCCTGACGTTCTTGGCTGCGGTGAGGGAACGTGGTTCTCCTTGGAGCACTTTGATGCTGTCTCGTGTCTCTGGAGCTGTGTCATCCCGCTTTAGGGAGCACAGGGACCTCTGGAATCCTCTGGCTGGGAGGTTGGAGCTGGAATGTGCCCCTGTAGGAGCCTTTCCCAATGTCCCCAGCTGGCGCCAGAGTTTGTCAGGATTTGGGGGTGACATCCCTGCCTGGGCTCCAGGGTCAGGCCGCAGTGCCTTATGGATCATCCTGGGGTCTCGAGGGGCTCCAGAGCTTGCAAGGAAACCAAGAATCCCAGGCAGAGTTCCCCACCCCCCTGCACTCCGTCGGCAGATCCGTAGTCCTCCGATTTCTCATCCCATCCGCTCTGGAATTCTTGACGTTTTCTCTTCCTGGTTGCTGCCGTGCTCAGAAGCCGCGGCAGGTTTGTTCCTGGGGCTGGAATTGTGTCCTCAGATGTTGTGGGAACAGCTCTTCACCCTCAGGGGCTCGGCCAGCAGCGCTCGCTGCCCTCCCACACAGTCAGGAGCCTCCACTGGGTCTCCCTTGGCTCAAGGGAATTCCTGCTTCCTTAGGAAAGTGCTGTCCCGGGTTTTCCTGCGGCCAGGCCACTCTCTTCTGTCTGTGCAATCTCGATTCCCGCTGGAGCCTTGGGATGAGCAATTCCAAGGGCTGAGCTCTGCTCTCAGTCCCGGAGTCTGGAATGCTCCTGGCGACTCTGCAGTGCATCCTCTGCCCCCAGGGCCCCCCGTGCTTCCTTAAATCCGAACAACCTCCTCCCACCCATCCTGGGCAATGACAATTCCCCCTCTTTGGCTGTTCGGTGCCTGGGCTGGAACCCTCCTGTGGTCCTGGACCAGGCAGTGCTCCCTCTGAACTCTCCTGAGTGGGAAGTGGAGGCCGACCTGACCAAGCTCCTGTGGTCTGTTCATCCCTGCCCAGCTCCGGCACCCTCAGGAGCGACGCGGGAGCAGCCCTGGGACGCGGGAGCAGCCCTGAGATGGATAAAGCCCTGGATTCAGCCCTGGGAGCAGAGTGTAGCTCCGCTTGTGACCCCTCTGGAGTCACCCCTGGCTGGAGGGGGCTGATTCCAGCTGTGGCAGAGCTGCTCCAGGGTCTCCTTCACTCTGCATTTAACATTCCCTGGATTCAACACCTCCCGCCCCCGTGGGAGCTGTCACCAGCACCGCTGCCTCCGCCGTGCCTCCTGGGCGGGTACAGAAGCTCCTGGAGCTCAGCTCTGGCTCCTTTGCTTCGGGCTTTGTCTTCTTTCTCACCCAAATCACCTCGAATTTCATCGATCCCCCTCCTGAGCAGGGTGGTGCCCTCCCCTGGGTGTCACTGCCCCATCGGTCACCTCGTCCTTGTCATTGCGGCCTCTTTGTGCTGCTGCTGCCATGGGTTTACAAGTTTAAAAAGCCAGGGCTTAAAAGTTTAAAGCCAAGGCTTAAAATTTAAAAAGCTGGGGCTGAGCAGTGTCCTGCAGCCCTGGCACAGTTGGGATGAGGTTGGAACTTGTGGGGCTGATCCTGCTCCTAAATCCACTCTTAAATCCGAGTCCTGCAGCCTTGGCACAGCTGGGATGGGGTAGGAAGTTGTGGGGCTGATCCTCCTCCCAAATGCACCCCTAAATCCGGGTCCTGCAGCCCTGGCACAGCTGGGATGGGGTCGGAAATTCTGGTGCTCATCCTGCTCCTAAATCCACTCTTAAATCCAAGTCCTGCAGCCTTGGCACAGCTGGGATGGGGTAGGAAGTTGTGGGGCTGATCCTCCTCCCAAATTCACCCCTAAATCCGGGTCCGGCAGCCCTGGCACAGCTGGGAAGGGGACGGAAATTCTGGTGCTCATCCTGCTCCTCAATCCACCCCTAAATCCGAGTCCTGCAGCCGTGGCGCAGCTGGGATGGGGTTGGAAGTTCTGGTGCTGATCCTGCTCCTAAATCCAGCCCTGGCACAGCTGGGATGGGGTTGGAAGTTCTGGTGCTGATCCTGCTCCTAAATCCAGCCCTGGCACAGCTGGGATGGGGTTGGAGGCTGTGGGGCTGATCCTGCTCCCAAATCCGCCCCTAAATCCGAGTCTGCCTCCAGCGGGGCCCTGCCGTGCCCAGGGACACCCCCGGATCCTTCTGGAGCACCCAGCCCAGCACCTGGAGCGCTCCACAGAACCCAAATCCCGCTCTGACCGCGGCTTAGGAGCCGGGAGGTTCCTGCAGGGAATTCCCTCGGCTCCCAGCCCGTTTCGTGCCCACCTGCGGCGCTTCAGGCGTTTCTCTGGTGCTGATTCCCCCTTGAGTCGTGCCCTTCCCACTCCGGGAATCTTTTCAGGGTCCTTCAAAGCTCTTGAGAGTGAAGTAGAAGTTTCACCACTGCCATGGTCCTGCTCTGCTCATGGATTTCAGCATGGTCGTTGTCTGGTGGTTTGGGTTTTTTTTTACCTGTACAGCAACTTAAAACACCCCAATCGGTTTTCCCAGCTTTTTAGGAGGAGTCAGAAACCCGGCTGATCCTCTCTGAGAGCCGAGGAGAACCGTGGCTTCCACTTTTGGGTCGTTTTATTTCACTTTTCTGGGAATTCCGGCCAGAAATCCCGGCCGGTTTGCTCCCTGCCAGCTCAGACTCACTGCTGAAGTACATGAAGTCGAAAAAAACAAAAAATGTAAATATTGATGCAACAAGCGGCGTCTTGCAAGACAATTGATCTATTTAACATGTATTGGTACTTTTATTTAGAGTCAATGTATAAAGCAACTTTGTGCACTTTTCCTACCTGACAGTATTGGGGGGTTTTATGTTCTTTTGTTATGGGTTTTGTGCTGTCTTTTTTAATCAGTGAAATTGTTAAGTATTTAATTTATTCTTATTGATGTGCCCAGAGGACTAGTGCAATTTTTATTCAATACAGTTGGTCTGTATTTAATGTCAGGATTTTTTTTTTTCCGGTAGCACTGCTAGGGAATATTTTTCCAAACCTGCCTTTTTTTCCTCCCCCTCTCTAATTTTCCTTTCTTCCCCCTTTCCCCTTTCTGTTTTCACCACGCAGCTCCTGAGGCATTAAATGCCTCTAATTTGAGGTATTACCCAACACTTGAGGAACATCCTGCTGTCCCTAAAACACAAATTTTTCCAGGAAAAACACGCTAAGGAGGCGCTTCTCCCTGTTTTCGGGCTCCTCTGGTTTTTATTTTCGCTTGGAGGGTGTGTGGGGGGGGAGGTGTGTGTGCTCCAAATTTCACAAGCGAGAGTGGGGAAGGAAATGCATTTCCAGGCTCTGGGGAAGATGAAAAAAAAAAATGAACATTTTGTTGTTTTTCCTGCCTCAAACGCAGCTGGATTTGTGCTGTACAATCCTGGCTGGAATATTTAATGCCCAAACTGCTGTTTTTCTGGTTTTTTCATTCTCCCTGGTTCTTTTTCCCCCCCCACAAGGGTGTGTGAGTGTTTTCTCCGGATTTCAGCCGCATTTAACAGGAGGGATTTGCCTTTGGAAAGCCAAGTGCCAAAAAGCACTGCCCAAATCCCCCTCAGCCGCCAGGATCCTCCATCCCTGGAATTCTTTTGGGATCTGGGTGAATATTTCTCTCCCTGTGCTCGCTTTGACCCAAGTGCCTGGATCCAGTGTGGGTTTGGAGCTCTGGGCTCTGTCCCTGGTTCCAGTTGGGATGAGCTCGGCTCCCTGGATTTTCAAACAACGCCCTCGGGGTTCCCTGCCCGGTGAGATCCAGGGAAACCTCAGGTTATTCCAGCGTTGCTGCCCCTGGGGTGGGAAATTTCTGGGAGTGTTTTAAAGGAGAAGCGTGGGATTGGAAGATTGTTAACAAAACAAACAAACAAACAAAAAAAGGGTGAGCTGTGCTGGGTGTAAAATGGAATTATACCCCCGAGGTCATCAAGCTAACGGTGCTGCAGCTTCAAAGAGAGCGCTGGAGGGAGGATTTTGGAATGGAGAGAGCGGGGGCATCTCGGAGCAGCAAAAAAGGCCGGGATTTATGCGAGCAAACCCCGGGATCTCCTCAGGAAATGCCCGGAGCTGGTGCCCAGTGGCCGGGCGCTGTGCCAGGCTGTCCCTGCCCCCGTGCCCCGCTGCCTTCAGCCGAGGACGTGGGAGGTGACCCTGGGCCCTGGCAGAACCGGGGACAGCCTGGGGACAGCCCCGAGCGTGGGGTGGCACAGGGACAGCGGCGGGGCACGGCGGGGCTGCGGACAGGGCGTTCTGAAGGAAAAAAACGGGGTTTTTTGGAGATTCCGGAGTAGGCGAGTGCTGCTTCCACGGGAATGGGGCTCACGTCCCTCTGCCTCCCAGGGAATTGGGGCTGTGCCAGAAATTCCCAGTGGGAATGCAGCTGGGTGGGGAGGGAATGAGGGATGGAGCGGGCGCAGCCAGCGGGTTCCCAAGGCACGCGAGGCCTGGGCACGGCAGGAACGGACCCCGGGGACGGTCCGGACCCGCTCCCGGGACGGAGCAGGCGGGGGGGAACGCTCCCGCTCCCGGAGGGGGCACAGCCGGGTCACCGGGGGCACCCGAGCCCCGGGCTGCCACAGCTTCAGGGACAGGGACAGGGGCAGGGGCAGGGACAGGGACAGGGATGGGGCCTAGGGTCAGAGAACAGACAGGGACAGGGACAGGGGTCACAGCACCGACGGGACAGGGACAGGGACAGGGGCAGGGGCAGGGACAGGGACAGGGATGGGGCCTAGGGTCAGAGAACAGACAGGGACAGGGACAGGGGTCACAGCACCGACGGGACAGGGACAGGGACAGGGGCAGGGGCAGGGACAGGGACAGGGATGGGGCCTAGGGTCAGAGAACAGACAGGGACAGGGACAGGGGTCACAGCACCGACGGGACAGGGACAGGGACAGGGGCAGGGGCAGGGACAGGGACAGGGATGGGGCCTAGGGTCAGAGAACAGACAGGGACAGGGACAGGGGTCACAGCACCGACGGGACAGGGACAGGGACAGGGGCAGGGGCAGGGACAGGGACAGGGATGGGGCCTAGGGTCAGAGAACAGACAGGGACAGGGACAGGGGTCACAGCACCGACGGGACAGGGACAGGGACAGGGGCAGGGGCAGGGACAGGGACAGGGATGGGGCCTAGGGTCAGAGAACAGACAGGGACAGGGACAGGGGTCACAGCACCGACGGGACAGGGACAGGGACAGGGGCAGGGGCAGGGACAGGGACAGGGATGGGGCCTGGGGTCACAGCAGGGACAGGGACAGGCCCTGGGTTCACAGTACAGACAGGGATGGGTCCTGGTATCACAACAGGGACAGGGACAGGCCCTGGGGTCACAGCAGGGACAGGTCCTGGTGTCACAACATGGGCAGGGACAGGCCCTGGGGTCACAGCAGGGACAGGCCCTGGTGTCACAACATGGGCAGGGACCGGCCCTGGGGTCACAGAATGGACGGGGACAAGGACAGGGGTCACAGCACGGATGGGGACAGGTCCTGGTGTCACAGAATGGACAGAGACAGGGGTCACAGCACGGATGGGGACAGGTCCTGGGGACAGGTCTTGGGGCCAGGGCAGAGATCCTTTGGCCAGGTCAGAGGCCGTTTCTGGCCGGGTCAAGGATCCTTTTGTCGGGTCAGGGATCCCTTGGCCGGGTCAGGGATCCTTTTATTGGGTCAGAGGCCGTTTCTGGCTGGGTCAGAGATCCTTTTATCGGGTCAGAGATCCTTTTGTCAGGTCAGGGATCCTTTTGTCGGGTCAGAGGCCGTTTGTGGCTGGGCTGGAGCTCGGAGGGCTCTGCCCTCGCTGTAAATAAGCTGTCGCTCCTCCACCTCCTCCCTCTCCCGCTTTCGGTGCCACTTCGTGCGGGGTTTTTTAATCCCCCTCCCCACACAGCCTGTGCTGACCGTGCCTCCGGGCCCAGATATTCTCTCTGTAATCACCTTTGTACAACTTCAAAGCTCTTGCTGTGCTGTCTGCCTTTTTATTCCTCCCCCCTCTCCCTTCTCTTCTCCGGTCTCCTGAAGCACTCCTAATAAAAATCCGGATAAACTCCTTCCCTCCTCCTTCTTGGCTTGGTTTATTGCTGGAGGGTTTCTTGCCTTGCTGCCTGGATTAGCTAAAACCATCCTTTTTAAACCTGTTCTCCTCCTCCAGGCTGAGCTGTGGGGCAGTGAATGGCACATAAATCTGCTTTTTTTTCTTTTCCTTTTTTTTTCTTTTTTTTTTTTTTCTGGGGTTTCTGTGACTCTCTGGTGATGATGATGATGATGACGATGACTCCAAGCTGCTCTGGAGGAAGGCTGGGACAAAGGGGACGGGCTCAGGTCACCCCCTGCCCCATCCCACCCTTCCTGAACCCCTCAGTGCTGGATCCTGAGCTCTGTCCTTGCACCATGTGGAAAAACTCTCCTTTTTTCCCCACACAGTGAAATCCTTCCCTGGGTTCTCCCATCCTCTGCGTCTTGTGGCAGAAAAATAAAAGAAGGAGGAAAAAAATAAAAAATAAATGGCCTGGCCTGGTGGTTTCTGTCCTGCTTAGCACAGAAAACAACGACAAGGAGGGGAGATTTGGGGGACAATTCTGGTTTTTAAAATAAATCCCAATTATTTAATTCAGGTGGGCTCATTCACGCCGTGGAGGAGTTCAGTAGGGGTGAACATTCGGAAATCAGGAGCCCTGCAGTCATTTTTAAGGCATTTATGGGGGTAGAGCTCCCAATAAATCCCAATAAATCACAATAAATCTCGGATGTGGGCATTGGGGGATGCCTGCCTCGCTCCCACCCTTGGCTGCCACCGCCCCCTCCCCTTTTCTCCCACTGCTGCATTTTCCTGCCTCAGATGGGGATTTGAGCTCAAACAACGCCCCGAGGTGGGATTGCAGCTGTCAGGAAAATTAACCCACCAACACCAGAAGTTTATGTCCAAAAAGGAGACAGAGGAGTCCCGTTACTTTATTCCAATAAAGGGAGAGGCCCTGGGGCATTCCCCTGGGGTCTCTCCAGTTTTTGGAGGACGCAGCCTCCTTTTTATCCTAATTTCCTGACCGCATTTTCCCTCTCTCTTTCCCCATTGGCTGAGGTACTTGAGAGGTACAGACTTCCCGGAACGCCTAATTCTTAAGATTCCCTTTTAATGTATACCCCCCTTGCCTTGTTTTTCATAAATTCCTATGGAATTCGTGGTTCTCCTCATTGTTTCTTTCATCTTTTGATATTCAGTTTCATTTATTTGCAGACCTACAGTTTATTGATAAAGACAAATCTCTCTTTCCATTCATCGATCAGTGGAACCCTTCCCATTATTTCTTTTATCTCTCAGTGCTAGTTTTTATCCATCAGCAGGCCCACAGCTTATTTGTAAAGACAAGTCCCTCATTCCTTTCCCAGGGAAAGATTGACCCTTTCCCCTTCACCCCAATATTCCCCCAGACATCTCCAGAGCCCCGGGGCTGCTGTTTTGTTACAGCACCCGGAATCTTGAAAGCAGAGTTGCAGCAGCTATTTCAGCGGGATGCGGGAGGAGCAGGGCCCTGGGAGGATTTTTCCATGGTTTCATCAGCGGGAAAATCCTGGCAGGAGGTCCCAGAACTCCCGGTGCTGCTGAATCCCGGGGACACTTCCTGTGCTCCCAGCACGGGCAGCTCTGCGTGAGCACGGACACGGAATTCCCGGCACCTCTCTGTGGGCTTCCGAGCAGGGTTCAGAGATGCAGCGAGGCAGGAGTCCAGCGAGGAATGAATTATTTATTAAATTTACAATACCATTTATATATTCTAGTTCCATAAAGCAATTGAACAGTGCTCACACTTCTCCTAGGGTAATTGGTCAAAGTCTCAGACACTCACTTAGAAATGTTTTTTCCTAATATAATGTACACGAGGTCAGAAGATACCAGATATGAATGCTATTTACAAAAACCCTATCTATTGTTTGCATAGCTTACACAGCAAAGGAAAAGTTCTCACAGAATGAATGCAAGAAGAGAAAATTTCCCTGCTCACAGCATTTCAGCATCCACACCTCTCCCTTCCCTCTGCGCCCGTGGGTAAAACGAGCTCGGGCAGCGGCAAAAATTCCCCCAGGAATGTGAAGTCATTGATGGCACCAGGGTGTTTAATTATCCCCGAAGTGCAGCACAGCACGAGCCTTCCCCGCCCCGGGAGCTTCTGTCCTGGCACACCCGAACTCTGCCCTCACCTGCGGCTCCAGGTTTGCTTTGTTCCTGCTCCAAGCAGCCCCGAAAAATCCGATTTGACCCGACTCCGGATTTATCCCCTCCCCTGGCCTTCATTCCTGTGGGATTTTGCCCCCGCTCGGGGCAGGTGTCACTGGGGATGTCCCAGGCACCCAGGGGCGACCCCAAAGCAGAATTTGGGGGGCTGGTGGCCCAGCCCAGCAGCCTGGGGGATGTTCTGGAATGCCGAGGAGCCTCCTGAGCTCCAAACGAGCGCCCAGCCCCAGCGCAGAGAGCTCTGAGCTGCCTCGGGGGGGTTGTTGTGGTTCCACGACCCCAAAATCCATTTTATCCCGCTAAAGGTGGCAGGTTTTCCCCATCCCTGTCCCGAATTCCCATCCCTCCTGTGCCAAATCCGACCAGAAATCACTGCCTGACCCCTGGGCCTGAACAGAGGATTGGATCTTCTGCCCCTAAACTGGCTCCTCCTGGAATTAAATTCTATGATTTTATTATGCATCGAGGCCAGGATTAAAAAATTAAAGACTCGAAAATCGGGCTGGGGCTTGGCTCTCAGCGGTGCCAGCAGCAAACTGAGCTCCCAGAATCCTAATTTGGGTTTATATGTTCAGGTTTCCGGGCGTTTAAGATGTTTAGAAATAACAGTGAAGCAAAAATGAATCCAAATATCAGCTGAAGGCAAAACAAATCCCCAGTCAAAGTCTGTTTTCAGAGAATTTTATTATTTAAAAAAAAAAAATTAAAAAAAACCCAAAGCTTGTGGGTTTCTTGTTTCCTGCAAGGTTACAACAGAGTAAAATGCTCCTGTGCAAACGTCACCATCAAAAATAAAGCTGCTTTTTTCTGTTTTATGTACAGATAAATTCCCGTCAAATATTAACGACAGCTCTGCTTATAAACAGGCTGCGACAAAACCGCAGCATTCCACAAAAATCAGATGCTTTTTCTGGGACCTAAAGAAGTCCCTAACCCCGTTTTCTTCTCTTTGTTTCCCTCTGGGAGAGCCAGAGCCGCTGGGAAAACCCAAAAAGCATCGAGGCAGCTGCATCCTGAGCCCTGACCTCAGGAAAAGCAGGAAAAGGGGAGGGCAGGAGGGGTCTGGGAATTCCAGGTGCAAGCAGAGCCTCTCAGGACGAAGCCCGGGGGTGACTCGCAGGGGCAGGGAAGGGTTTGGGGCTGGAAGGGTTAAAAACCATCCCATCCCATCCCATCCCATCCCATCCCATCCCATCCCATCCCCTTTTCCCGGTCCCACGCGGTCCTTGGAGGTTTGTGAAATGTCTGGGGCCACAGAGGGGTTTCCTCCGAGGGTTTGTGAATCGAAGCTGGGAACGGCCCCCGACGGCCATCCAAGGACTCTCCAAAATGCAGCTCCCCCTTCCAGAGGCTCCCTGGCATCCTAAAATTCTGGATTCAGGAGGCTGGGATGGCCAGCGGGAACCTGCGGGGGCTGAGGGAGCACGGCCACGCTCAGGAGTGGATCCAGGACGTCCCTGGCACCTCTTCCACAGCATTGCAGGAATTCCAAGGATCTCCACACTTAGGAGTGGATCCAGGATGCCCCCGACACCTTTCCAGCAGCATTTAGGGAATTCCACGGATTGTCACGCTCAGGAGTAGAGCCAGGAGGCCCCCAACACCTTTCCAGCAGCATTTAGGGAATTCCGAGGATTGTCACGCTCAGGAGTAGATCCAGCATGCCCCCAACGGCTTGCCGGCAGCATCTAGGGAAGTCCAAGCACTGCCACGCTCAGGTATGGATCCAGGACGTCCTTGACACCTTTCCCACAGCATTTAGAGAATTCCAAGCACTGCCACGCTCAGGTATGGATCCAGGACATCCCTGGCACCCTCAGAGCTCCCAGCTGTGGATCCAGGACATCCCTGGTGCCTTTCCCACAGCATGAAGGGAATTCCAAGGATCTCCATGCTTAGGAGTGGATCCAGGATGTCCCTGACACCTTTCCCACAGCATGAAGGGAATTCCAAGCACTGCCACACTCAGATGTGAATCCAGGATGACCCTGGCACCTCAGAGCTCCCAGGAGTGGATCCAGGACGTCTTCGGCACCTTTCCAGCAGCATTTAGGGAATTCCAAGGATTGCCACACTCAGGTGTGAATCCAGGACATCCCCGACACCTTTCCCACAGGATCACGGGAATTCCAAGCCTCCCCACGGTCACAGCTCTTCACTCCCGCCCCGGACGCTCGTTCCCAGTACATCCCAGTCCTCCCAGCAGCAGCTCCGGGCGCCGCCGGGGCGGCTCCGCGGGGCCGGGGAGGGGCAGCGGCCGCAGCCGCCGGGCGCTGTCGGTCCCTGCCGAGCCCCGGGCAGCGTCCCCCGCTTCCCCCGGCTCTCCCCGCACCTCCCTGTAGCTCTCCAGGGCCGGGCCGGCGCCGGGGACGGCGGGAGAGACCCTCAGGCTCTTCTTGGCGCCGAGCCTCTGGTAGCAGAAGAGGAGGGACAGCACCAAGGTGTCCACGAGCAGCTCCAGCATCTCCACCACCGACAGCACCGAGGAGCCAAACCAGAGGCTCCACTGGCTGCCCATGCTGGACAGCAGCAGGTTCTCCTGCGGGAAAAAATTCCAAAGGTGGGGTTGTCAGGCACAGCGGAGCTCCGGGAGAGCTCCGGGAGCAGGAATTGGGCCGCTGGCGGCCAGGGAGAACCGGCAGGGTTGTGTGGAGGCTCCTGAGGGCTTTCCTGCGGGGTTGTGTGGAAAGTGAGGTTCCCGAGGGTTTCCCTTTGGGGTTGTGTGGAAAGTGAGGTTCCTGAGGGTTTTCCTGCGGGGTTGTGTGGAAAGTGAGGTTCCTGAGGGTTTTCCTGCGGGGTTGTGTGGAAAGTGAGGTTCCTGAGGGTTTTCCTGCGGGGTTGTGTGGAAAGTGAGGTTCCNAGAGACCCTCAGGCTCTTCTTGGCGCCGAGCCTCTGGTAGCAGAAGAGGAGGGACAGCACCAAGGTGTCCACGAGCAGCTCCAGCATCTCCACCACCGACAGCACCGAGGAGCCAAACCAGAGGCTCCACTGGCTGCCCATGCTGGACAGCAGCAGGTGCTCCTGCGGGAAAAAATTCCAAAGGTGGGGTTGTCAGGCTCAGTGGAGCTCCGGAGAGCTCCGGGATCAGGAATTGGGCCGCTGGCGGCCAGGGAGTACCTGCGGGGTTGTGTGGAAAGTGAGGTTCCTGAGGGTTTCCCTTCGGGGTTGTGTGGAAAGCGAGGCTCCCGAGGGTTTTCCTGCGGAAGGACGATGCCGTGCTGGCAGCTGGGAAAAGCCCCCCCTTTTCCGGAGGCAGGGGACAGGGTTTGGGGTGCTGGTGACGCCGGTTGGGCTTTGGCCTTTTCCCTTTCCCGTGTTCTCTGTGCCCTTGGCACGGCCTTTTCCTCTTCCCGTTTTCTCGGTGCCCTTGTCACACTTGCCTGGAGCCCCGGGGGCCACCCTGCGAGCAGCCAACTTCCAACTTTCCCGATCGCTTCCCAAGGCCTTTCCCCGAAGGAAAGGACGGAAGGATTTCCAAAGCTCCGGGTGCCAAACCCCAAAACTGTCTGGGCTCTTCCAAAGCACCGAGGCTGAGAAAAACTCATTTTAATGAACAGAGCCCAACTCGGGCCAAGGGGGAAGGAGCTCCCGAGAGAGAGCTGGAAATGGGGGAAATTACGTCACCACTTGGCCTCCTAATTGATCACCTCCTTGATCAGTTAGGATCGATCCTAATTGATCCTTTTCATCAATTACGCTAATTGCCTAAGACCTATAAAAATCTCCTCGCCCCTATAGGGGAAGGGGGTGTGGGCTTTTAGAAATATCTTTGCTGAAAACCTTCCAATACAAAACAAACAAACAAACAGAAACCCCCACAATAAAAAAACAACAAAACAAGACAAAAACCCCAAAACAAAAAAACCCCCAACCAAACAAAAAACCCAAGCAAGACAAGCCAGAAAAACCCACAAAGCAAAGCAGAACACAAAACAAAAAAACGAAACCAAAACAAACCCAAAAAACGCAAAAAAAAAAAAAACAACAAAACAAGACAAAAACCCCAAAACAAAAAAACCCCCAACCAAACAAAAAACCCAAGCAAGACAAGCCAGAAAAACCCACAAAGCAAAGCAGAACACAAAACAAAAAAACCAAACCAAACAAAAAAACCCAACAAAACAAACCTGAAAAACCCACAAAGCAAAACAAAACTCAAAACAAAAAAACAAAACCAAACAAACAAAAACCAAACCACACCAAAAACCAAAAAAAACCACAAAAAAACCAAACCAAAACAAACCCAAAAAAAGCAAAACAAAATAACACAAACAAAAAAATCAAACCAAACGGAAACAAAAAAAACCACCAAAAAAACAAACAAAAAACACCACAAACAAAACCAAAACAAACGAGAAAACAAAAACAACAAACAAAAAAAATCAAAAAACCATAAACAAAAAAAAAACAAAAACACCCAAAAAACCCCCAAAAACCCCCCAAACACCCCCAAAAAACCCCCAAAAACCCCCCAAACACCCCCAAAAAACCCCCAAAAACCCCCCAAACACCCCCAAAAAACCCCCAAAAACCCCCCAAACACCCCCAAAAAACCCCCAAAAACCCCCCAAACACCCCCAAAAAACCCCCAAAAACCCCCCAAACACCCCCAAAAAACCCCCAAAAACCCCCCAAACACCCCCAAAAAACCCCCAAAAACCCCCCAAACACCCCCAAAAAACCCCCAAAAACCCCCCAAACACCCCCAAAAAACCCCCAAAAACCCCCCAAACACCCCCAAAAAACCCCCAAAAACCCCCCAAACACCCCCAAAAAACCCCCAAAAACCCCCCAAACACCCCCAAAAAACCCCCAAAAACCCCCCAAACACCCCCAAAAAACCCCCAAAAACCAAAACAAAAAAAAAACCCCCCAACCCCCCCCCACTTTTTCCAGCACCTCCTTGTTAAAACCGCCTGGAAGCTCATTCCCCGCTACAGGAGGCAGCGGAGGAACCCACCGAGAGCAGCGGCGCCTCGCTGACGGCCTGGTAGTTGAGCTGCTGGTAGAAGATGGTGACCTTGGCGATGTCCTTCCTGCAGGGACACGGCAGCGCTCGGCACGGGGCACGTCCCGCGCGCCCCGGCTTTCGCCGGGAAAAGGACATTTCCCCACTCACACCAAAATTTTTTTGGGTTTTTTGGCGGAGGATGTTCAGCCAGAGCTTGGAGGAAAGCTCAGTGTTTACAGCTGGGAGTTCATTGGGTTCATCTCACATGTTTTCCTCTCGCTCTCCCCTTCCCAGAAAAAGGACATTTCCCCATTCACACCCAATTTTTTTTGATTTTTCTTGGCTGAAGATGCTCAACCAGAGCTTGGAGGAAAGCTCCGTGTTTACGGCTCGGAGCTCATTGGGTTCATCTCACATGTTTTCCTCTCGCTCTCCCCTTCTCAGAAAACGGAGGTTTCCCCACTTATACCAGATTTTTTTTGGTGTTTTTGGCTGAGGACGTTCAGCCAGAGCTTGGAGGAAAGCTCTGTGTTTACAGCTGGGAGTTTGTTGGGTTCATCCCAAGTGTTTTCCTCTCGCTCTCCCCTTCTCAGAAAACGGAGATTTCCCCACTTATACCAGATTTTTTTTGGTGTTTTTGGCTGAGGACGTTCAGCCAGAGCTTGGAGGAAAGCTCCGTGTTTACAGCTAGGAGTTCGTTGGGTTCATCCCACAGATTTTCCTCTCGCCCTCCCCAGAAAAAGGACATTTCCCCACTCACACCAACGCTTTTTTTGTTTTTTTGGCTGAGGATATTCAGCCAGAGCTCGGAGGAAAGCTCCGTGTTTACAGCCAGGAGTTCGTTGGGTTCATCCCACAGATTTTCCTCTCGCCCTCCCCTCCCAGCCCCGGATCCCGGCGGATTCCCGGTGGGGGATCAGTCCCTGCGTTTACCTGCCGCTGGAGGAGTTGTACCCGTTCTGGTGCCTCAGAGCCTGGCGGACCCAGTCCTGCAGCAGAGGAGGGTTGTTATTGGAATGGTTCTGCTGGGATGGGTCTACTGGGATGGTTCTATGGGATGGGTCTGCTGGGATGGTTCTATCGGAATGGGTCTACTGGGATGGTTCTATCAGAATGGGTCTACTGGAATCGTTCTACTGGGATGGTTCTATTGGAATAATTCTATTGGAATGGTTCTGCTGGGATGGGTCTACTGGGATGGTTCTATCAGAATGGGTCTACTGGAATGGTTCTACTGGGATGGTTCTATTGGAATAATTCTATTGGAATGGTTCTACTGGGATGGTTTTACTGGGATGTTCATTATTGGAATGGTTCTATCAGAATGGTTCTGCTGGGATGGTTCTGCTGGGATGGTTCTACTGGAATGGTTCTCTTGGAATGGTTCTATTGGAATGTTTCTATTGGAATGGTTCTACTGGGATGGTTCTATTGGAATGGTTCTATTGGAATGGCTCTGTCGGAATGGTTCTGCTGGGATGTTCATTATTGGAATGCGTGTTATTGGAGTATTGCTTATTGGAATGTTTGTCTTGGAATATTGGTAATTGGAATGTTTGTTATTGGAATACTCGTTATTGGAATATTTGCTATTGGAACGCTTCTATTGGAATGTTCGTTATTGGAATACTCGTTATTGGAATATTTGCTATTGGAATACTCATTATTGGAATGTTTGCTATTGGAACACTTCTGTTGGAATGTTCGTTATTGGAATACTCGTTATTGGAATGTTTCCATTGGAATGTTTCTATTGGAATATTCGCTATTGGAATAAGGACTGAAGGAATATTCGCTACCGGAATGTTTGCTGTGGGAATGTTTGCTGCGGGAACGTTATGTTCCCGTTGGAATGTTTGCTCCCGCTTCCCAAGGGCAGGCTTTAAGCCGTGAGACGTTTCTGCGGGCAATGGAAAGGGACGCAGCCGACGGCTCGGGAACGCGGAGCGACCGTGGAATCCAAGCAGCGTTTGCCGGGACACCGGGGAAAAACGGAACTTGGGGGTGCCCGCGGCATCAAAGTCTGCCTTTGACGGCCGCCGCACCACTCGACTTCCTCTGCCAAAACACCCTGGCCGCAGCTGCAGCCTCATTAGCGCTCAGATCTGTTAATTACCTGCTCATTAGACCATGGGAAACGGTGCCTCGCGGAGCTTCCGCCTCCCAGACAGTCCCAGCGCGGCTCCCACTGGGAGCGGAGCCAGGAACTCCAGTCTGGAGTGGGAATTGAGGCAGGTTCCTCAAGGAATTTCGGGTGGGAGCGGGGAATCGGAATGGGACTGAAGGAATTGGAACAGGACTGAAGGAACTGGAACAGGACTAAAGGAATCAGAACGGGACTGAAGGAATTGGAACAGGATTGAAGGAATTGGAACAGGATTGAAGGAATTGGAACGGGACTGAAGGAATTGGAACGGGACTGAAGGAATCGAAACGGGACTGAAGGAATCGGAATGGGATTGAGGGAATCAGAACAGGACTGAAGGAATTGGAACGGGATTGAAGGAACTGGAACAGGACTGAAGGAATTGGAACAGGACTGAAGCTCTGGGAGCAACCTGGGCTGTGGGAGGTGTCCCTACCCCTGGCAGGGGTGGAAAATAAACGAGATTTAAGGGCCCTTCCAACCCCTTCCCAAACATCCCGGGATTGCATCCTTCTGTTCAAGCACAAGATGGTTCCCCGGGCCCAGGTTTTGGGTGAGTTTGCCCAGAACTCAGGGGTTTTGTGCAGTACCTGGGATTTTGCCGAAGGCCACTTGGCGGTGCCAGCGGAGACCTTGTACAGGGATTCCCTGAGGAGAGAGAAACCAAAGGCTCTGACCACCAGGATCTCGGCACGGAGGAACCGAACAATCCAGAAAATTCCTTAATTTTCCAGGTCTTAAGAACCTTCCTAAGCCAGCTCACAGAATAAACCCAGAGGCCACCTGAAAACGGTCCAGGCCGGGAGGAAAACCAGAACGGTTTCAAAGTCCCGGTAACTTTTGGATGCTTCCAAAAGGAGAACATTCGTTGTTCTGCTTGAAAATGATCTTTTCATCTTGAAACTGTCCTGCAGCAAAAATCCAACCAATCCAAAATTGGAAAATGATTCAAACACGTTGGTTTGGGCCTAATTAAACACTTCAGGGTGATTTAGGCCATTTCCCCTCCCTGCTGTCATGGATAAAGTTCTGATCCCGTTTAATGCTCCCACCTTTTTGCTTTCTCAATACTGGGGTGCGAGCGCCAAACTGAAATCTCCCCATGCCAGCGGATCCATGGATTTTCCACGGAATTCCCTGCACTTCCAGGTGTGTTCTGCCTCGCTGAGCTCTGCTTTTGGGACTTACCTGCAGGGCTTGGGGCACTGCTCGAAGCAGTTCAGGTGGTGATCCCTGAGCCTGTTGTAGAGCTGGTAGAAGCAGTGACCTGCAGGAAGGGAGGGAAGGAACAGGCTCAGCGATTCCCTCTCCCTCTGGAATGATCCCAGAGGGGCGCCTGAGTGCCAGGCAGTGCTGAGGATGCTCCAGGAGCAGAGGATTCATGCACAGGTTTAGAATCAAGATCAGAATTCAGAGCTTAGAATCACAAAATCACAGAATGCTGGGTTGGAAGGGGCCTCAAAAATTCCCAGCCTCTGCCATGGGCTGGGGCCCCTTCCGCTAGCCCAGGCTGTTCCCAACCTGCCCTTGGGCACTTCCAGGGATCCAGGGGCAGCCACAGCTCCTCTGGGAATTCCATCCCAGGGCCTCCCCACCCTCACAGGGAGGAGGTTCATCCATAAATTTCTTACACCAGCCCGGCGTTGAGAACACAAAGGAGTTTGGCCCTACACGAACGTCCCTAAGAAGGATTTTTAAGCTCAACTTGATATCCACAAAGAGGTGTCTGGGATCCAGCTGGGATTCAGGGATCCAAGGAACGCTTGGACAGCGCTCTGAGGGACAGGGGGGCGTTGTTGGGGTGTCTGTGCAGAGCCAGGAGCTGGATCAATGATCCCGTGGGTCCCTTCAAACTCAGGATATTCCGTGGCTCCATGAACCCAGCTGAGGGAAGAGGCTCAGCAGAGCAGGGGCACAAGGTGGGAGTGATCCAGGGAATCCCAGCTCGGGGCAGGGATCCAGGGATGTGCCCCCTTTTCCAAGGACAGGCTCTTACCCCAGGCAGGCTGCTTGTTGTAGTCACAGTACTCGGCGCCAGCGGGCAGGGGGTAGTAATAATAACCACAGCCACACTCCTGGACCATGATGTGCTGGAAGCAGGAATGCAGGCAGGCCTGCAAAGAGAAAGAAGGCCCAAAAATATTACAAAATTTTTTAAAACAATTTTAAAAATTGGATAAACAAAGAAAAAAAAATTCCAAATCTGTAGGAGGCAGCTCTTAGGAGGGAAGGCAGAGATTTTGTTACTGCAAAAAGGAACCAGCTATGAGGGTGGAAAAGGTTTCCACTGCTCATTCCTTGGCCTTAGCCCTGAAAATACTCCTGGAATCAGGGAGTTTTCCCAGCTCCCCTTCCCGGGATGCTCAGTGACATCTCAGTGAAACAGCCCAAAAAAAACCCAACAAAACAGAGCTAGGAGCAACTCCTGACACAAAAAAGACCTGAAGGCCCAGAAATATCCCCCTGGAGCACCTCAGCTGCCTCCAGTCCAGCCCTGGGGACCCTCCCCTCACTCCGAGCTGCAGCTCCTCGTTCGGGATCTCCCTTTGGCTCTGTTACCACTGGAACTGCTGCTCCGGGAGAGCTCCCCGGCGAGGAAGGAAGGAGCTGCTGGCTCCTCATCCAGCCTGGCTGAGCCGGGCTTGGCTAAGCTGGGCTCAGCCAGGCCCGCGGCAGTACCTGCAGGGTGTAGGAGTTGTTGTAGAGCAGCTTCACGCCCACGTCCTCCCCGTCCGTTGTGCATTTGCCGTAGTTGCCGCCCAGGCGATTCACCTGGTCCTGTGGGCACGCAGAAGAGGCCCGGGGGATTAGCGGGGTTAATTGGAGGCAGCCATCACCCTCCGGACTGCACTAGGGAGCGGGGAAGGGCAGGGAATCACCCCAGCTGGGCCTCGGTAAAAAGTCCAGGGAAGAGGTGGGAGAGCGCAGGGGGGTCCCAGAATATAAGAAAGGACCCCCAGGGATCCTGCACAGCTCCTGGCCCTGCCCAGGACACCCCAAAATCCCACCCTGCGCGTCCCTGAGAGCGTTGTCCAAGCATTCCTGGAGCTCTGGTAGCCTTGGGAATGTGGGAATTCCCTGGGGAGCCTGGGCAGTGCCCCAGCACCCTCTGGGGGAAGAACCTTTCCCAAAATCCACCCCAAACCCTCCTGGTTCAGCCCCCACGGCTCGGCTGACCACCAGCAACTCGTCCTGTCCAAATAAATCCCTCCTGGATGTTTGTTCTCACCCCAGGTCACCCAGGCAGCTCCTTGGGGAGAGCTGGGATGGGATCTGAGAGGTGCAAGAGCCTCAAAAGAGGGAATCAAATGAGGCTCCAACGTCTTGAGAACCAAAAGGCCACATTTGGGATCATTTTATGGACCTGAGCACAGTGAAGAGAGCAAAGAGAGGACCCTGAGCCTGCTGTGTGTCCCTGTGCCACCAAGAGGACATTCCCGACCCTGGCCCGATCTGCTGGATGCCAAAAGGCCACATTCGGGATCATATTATGGATCTGAGCCATGAAGAGAGGGAAAGGAACCCCCTGAGCCTGCCGTGTGTCCCTGTGCCACCAGAGGGGACATTGCTGGATGCCAAAAGGCCACATTTGGGATCATTTTATGGATCTGAGCCATGAAGAGAGGGAAAGGAACCCCCTGAGCCTGCCGTGTGTCTCTGTGCCACCAGAGGGGACAGTGCTGGATGCCAAAAGGCCCCATTTGGGATCATTGTATGGATCTGAGCAGTGAAGAGAGGGAAAGGAACCCCCTGAGCCTGCCGTGTGTCTCTGTGCCACCAGAGGGGACAGTGCTGGATGCCAAAAGGCCCCATTTGGGATCATTGTATGGATCTGAGCAGTGAAGAGAGGGAAAGGAACCCCCTGAGCCTGCCGTGTGTCTCTGTGCCACCAGAGGGGACAGTGCTGGATGCCAAAAGGCCACATTTGGGATAATTTTATGGATCTGAGCAGTGAAGAGAGGGAAATGAGGACCCTGAGCCTGCCGTGTGTCCCTGTGCCACCAGAGGGACATTGCTGGATGCCAAAAGGCCACATTTGGGATCATTTTATGAACCTGATCAGTGAAGAGAGAGAAAGGAACCCCCTGAGCCTGCCGTGTGTCCCTGTGCCACCAGAGGGGACATTCCCAGCCCCGGGGCAGTGCCCGACCTGCTGGATGCTGATGGTGGTGGCGATTCCCGGCCGGATGTCGAAGCCCTCGTGCTCCAGGAACGGGGTCTGGTTGTGGTTGTGGATCATCACCTTCACCCCGGCCACGGTGGACAGCAGAGGGATGTGATCCTTCTGCTCCGCCCTCAGGATAAGGGACAGCCCTGGGAGGCAGGGAAAGGGAAGTGTGGAGCAGCTTGGGGTGAAATGGGAGCGTCCTGAGCTCTCGGCATCGCTCAAATCCCTCGTGGAGGATTCCTCAGAGACCCGGCGACAATGGCTCCTATTCCAAACCCTCAATAATCCCATAATATTCTGCTTAAAAATGAACATTAAAAAAAAAATCTGCTTTTTTAAGCCCAGATGTGGCTGTCACACGTGCCAAGCCGATCACCTGTGCCACCAGACCACAAGAGAGGCCTAAACTTGTCACCTCAATCCTGCACCGGAGACACATTGAATTAACGGGATTAATTGTAGCTCTTTTCCCCGTTTTGGCAAATAACTCACCGTAGGGAATCCCTGGCTTCGTGGCTGTCCAGAAGGGATCCGTCCCCTTGCTGTTAAAAGTGTAGCAGCTCCCAAAAACGGGGTGGTGGAAGTGAACATAATCGCTGGAAGCAAGAGAGATTTGACGGCGTCGTAAGGACGAGCGAGGGGACACCTCCCTTCGAAGTGGGACGCGCTTGGGAGAACGGGAGCGAGCTGCTGAATCCTCGGAAATCCCAATTTCCACCCACCTGGGTCTGCAGGGCTCCCCGTCGTACTGGCAGGAGTAAACCATGTCCTCGATCTGCTCCTCGTGGCGCGAGATGTCGACGATCACGGGCAGCTGGGACATGATGTTCATGTAGTGGAACCTGTACCACTCCAGGACGGCGTCCATGCCCGAGGAATAGGTCTTGTAGAAGCAGTTCCCACCCGTGGAATTGCACTGGGAGACAGGGAAAGGCTCAGGATGAGGGGCGACGGATCACAGGGATGGGGGGAAACCCCCGGTTCTCCAGGAGGTGAAAACAGATTATTCTGGTTCTCGCTGAGGTTGGAATTTTCTCCCTGGAGCTGCTCCATCTCAGGGGGAAAGAGGCAGGAGGAGGGAGCAGAACCTTGGGAGAAGGGATGATGGGGCTGGAAATGCTCAGCAGCTCATGAATCACCAGCAGAGCCCAGAGAGGCTTCCTCTGTTCTTGCTCAGGGGAACACCCTCGGGTTCTGGGGAAAGCTGGTCTGGTCAGGGACTCCAGGACAGGGCAGGGGGCCAATAACCACCCCAAAATTGCTGCTGAAACACTCCAGGGCAGGGCAAGGGCTCAAAAACCACCCCAAAGCTGCTGCTGAAACACTCCAGGACAGGGTAGAGGGACAATAATCACTCCAAAATTGCTGCTCAAGGACTCTAGGACAGGGCAGAGGTTCAAAAATCACTCCAAAGCTGCTGCTGAAGGACTCCAGGACAGGACAGGGGTTCAATAATCACCCCAGAGTTGCTGCTGAAACACTCCAGGACAGGGCAGGGGTTCAATAATCACCCCAAAGCTGCTGGTGAAGGACTCCGGGACAGGGCAGAGCTTCAAAAATCACCCCAAAGCTGCTGCTCTTTCCAGCCACATCAGTCCCAGCCTCTGTTCCTAGATCTGCTCAAACTGCTGGGCAGGGATGGACTGAGGCAGGAATGGATGGAATATGACAGGGATGGCTGGAATGAGGCAGGGATGGGCCCTGAGCCCTCCCCCAATCAATCTCTCATCACCCAGCTCTGAAATCATCTATTTTTCCACTATTTTGGGGGTGTTTTTTCTAAATGTACCTTTAAAGGCCCTGAGCAGCCTCACCTGGGGCTTCCCCCCACCCTTCCAGCAGCAAATTTAAGCCCAGATGGGGATCCCAGCCCCAGTTTGGGCTGTGGGACAGGGCTGGTACCCCACCACAGACCCCAGGATGCCAAATTTCTTGTCCTGATCTTTGATTTCCGTCAGCCCCACAATCTCCCCACTGAGCTGGACTCTTGGTTGGACCCGGACACCACCTGTGAGCTCTCCCAGGTATTTTGGGGTGAACGCCCGCCCTGCCCTGCCCTGCTGGAAGGTTCCCCCGTCCCTGAGGGAGCACCCAGAGCTCCTTCTCCTGCCCCATCCCGGCGGAATCTCGCCAGCACCCCACTCACCAGCCTGAAGCCCACGCTGGAACGTCTCCTCCCTGACCTGAGGTCAGACATCCTCAAGAGGGAGAAGTTTTGGCTCAGCTTGAAGCCCGACCTGCTGAGGTTGGACAAGCCCCGGACGTGGATGTTCCTGTCGTTCACGTGGAACAGCCTGGCTGAGGTGTTGACGCCGTACAGGAAGGCGATGGACTCCTCTGCCATGCGGTCCAGCTGCTCCAGGTGTTCACTGACCAGCTCGAACCTGCCCGGACAGCGTTCACCTGTGAGTGCCTGTGGGCTTCCAAGCAGGGGTTCAGAGGGGCAGCGAGGCAGGAGTCCAGCGAGGAATGAATCATTTATTAAATTTACAATCCCATTTATATATTCTAGTTCCATAAAGCAATTGAACAGTGCTCACACTTCTCCTGGGGTGATTGGTCACAGTCTCAGACACCCACTTAGAAATGTTTTTTCCTAATATAATGTACACGAGGTCAGAAGATACCAGATATGAATGCTATTTACAAAAACCCTGTCTATTGTTTCCATAGCTTACACAGCAAAGGAAAAGTTCTCACAGAATGAATGCAAGAAGAGAAAATTTCCCTGCTCACAGCATTTCAGCACCCACAAGTGCCCGCCCTGCCAGCAGAGCAGGAGCACTCTGTGCCCTCAGGGGTCCGTGGAAAGCTTTATTCCTTCACGGCCATGGTGGAATCACCATCCCTGGACGTATTTAAAAAGAGATTGGATGTGGCACTCAGTGCCATGGTTTAGTTTAGTTGGGGTGTTGGGACAGAGGTTGGACTCGATGATCTTGAAGGTCTCTTCCAACTTGGAAGAATAGAATAGAATGGAATAGAATAGAATAGAATAGAATAGAATAGAATAGAATAGAATAGAATAGAATAGAATAGAATAGAATAGAACAGAACAGAATGTCTGGCGGTTCTGGTGCCAACGCTCAGCGCGCCCGACTCCGATAAATGAATTTATCAGCAGCTGAATTTCCAGCTGTTGGAAACCTCAGACCTCGCAGCTGCACAAACTGGCCTTTCTGCCAGCCAATTAGCTAATTAATGCGAGGAAATGACGTCATTCCTTCCCTGTGTAAGGTGAAACTCCGTGCCGTGGGAGCCTCGTTTGGCATTTGGTGAGCGGGGCCCCCCAGAGCTCCCCGGTTTTGCCTCCTTTGCCGTGTGCTCCCCGTGTTTCTGCGGGAGAGCCCGGAGCCGTGCCTCTGACGCCATCCCAGGGCCCGGCAGCCGAGCCCGGGAGGAACGCACGGAGCGGCCGCGTCCTTCAGGGAAAGGCTGCTTGTGTGGGAGCCCCAAGTCAGCGAGCGCTGCCGGGGCTGAGCTCCCTCTGCCCTGACTCAGCGCCTGGAACTCACTGCTGCAAGCCCTTGCGCAATTCCCAGCGAGATCTTTATCTGGGAACCGGTTCGGGAACAACCACGACAGTCCCCATCCAGCTGTGGGGCACAGGACCCTCACTGCTCCTCCTGGGGGATGCATCCCGAACCTTCCCAGACCTTTGGGACCAGCCAGGTGTGCTGGGAAGCAGCTGGGGACGGCTGAATGCAGAGAAACCTCCCGGTCCTTCCTCAGGATGCATCCCTGACCCTTCCCAGACCCTTGGGATGCATCCCAAACCTTCCCAGACCTTTGGGACCATCCAGGTGTGCTGGGAAGCAGCTGGGGACGGCTGAATGCAGAGAAACCTCCCGGTCCTTCCTCAGGATGCATCCCTGACCCTTCCCAGCCCCTTGGGATGCATCCCTGCCCCTTCCCAGCCCCTTGGGATGCATCCCTGCCCCTTCCCAGCCCCTTGGGATGCATCCCTGCCCCTTCCCAGCCCCTTGGGATGCATCCCTGCCCCTTCCCAGCCCCTTGGGATGCATCCCTGCCCCTTCCCAGCCCCTTGGGATGCATCCCTGCCCCTTCCCAGCCCCTTGGGATGCATCCCTGCCCCTTCCCAGCCCCTTGGGATGCATCCCTGCCCCTTCCCAGCCCCTTGGGATGCATCCCTGCCCCTTCCCAGCCCCTTGGGATGCATCCCTGCCCCTTCCCAGCCCCTTGGGATGCATCCCTGCCCCTTCCCAGCCCCTTGGGATGCATCCCTGCCCCTTCCCAGCCCCTTGGGATGCATCCCTGCCCCTTCCCAGCCCCTTGGGATGCATCCCTGACACTTCCCAGACCCTTGGGATGCATCCCAAACCTTCCCGGACCTTTGGGACCTGCCAGGTGTGCTGGGAAGCAGCTGGGGATGGCTGAAGGCAGAGAAATCCCCTTGTCCCTCCCGTGAGATGCTTCTCTGGCCCTTGGGACCATCCAGGTGTGAAGGGAAGCAGCCCAGGTTACCTGTAGGGATCCTAGGGGATGCACCCAGGGGGCTCCACCCAGGGGGTTCCTGACCCTTCCCAGACATTTGGGATCATCCAGGTGTGCTGGGAAGCAGCTGGGGACGGCTGAATGCAGAGAAACCTCCCTGTCCTTCCTCGGGATGCATCCTTGACCCTTCCCAGACCTCTGGGAACACCCAGGTGCGCTGGGAAGCAGGTGGGGATGGCTGAAGGGAGAGAGAACCACCTGCAGGATGCATCCGAACCTTCCCAAACATTAGGGATGCATCCCTGACCCTTCCCAAACCTCTGGGACCACCCCGGTGCGCTGGGAAGCAGCCCAGGTTACCTGTAGGGATCCTGGGGGATGCACCCAGAGGGTTCCTGACCCTTCCCAGACCTCTGGGAACACCCAGGTGCGCTGGGAAGCAGCTGGGGATGGCTGAAGGCAGAGAAACCTCCGTGTCCTTCCTCGGGATGCATCCTCGACCCTTCCCAGACCTTTGGGACAATCCAGGTGTGCTGGGAAGCAGCTGGGGATGGCTGAAGGCAGAGAGAACCACCTGCAGGATGCATCCCAACCTTCCCAAACATTTGGGATGCATCCCTGACCCTTCCCAAACCTCTGGGACCACCCAGGTGCACTGGCAAGCAGCCCAGGTTACCTGTAGGGATCCAGGTTGCAGATGGTGATGGCCGGGAACATTTTGGGCTCGGAGTGCATGGACATGGTGAGGACCACGGGGTAGGCCCAGAACTGGCTGAACATGAGGGCGAACTGCCAGTAGAGCATGCCGAAGCTGGCCAGCAGCAGCAGCGTCCAGAAAGCCGTTTTCATGCGGTTGCCGCCGGAGCACACGAGGCGGATGGTGCCGTGGATCGTGGTGTTCTTGCAGAAGAACTCAAACATCTCCCTGAAGGAGCCGTAGAACTCGATCAGGCCCTCCGGCCGCGCTTCCGTTCCTCCTCGTGCCGGCTCCGGCTCCGGCTCCGGCTCCATCCTCTAAGTGTCTCTCTGGGCACGGAAAAAGGTGGGGAAAAATCGTATTAATCTGAGGGAAAGACTCTTCCAAAGGGGCCTCTTCCAAAGAGAGCCTTTTCCCAACAGGACTTTTCCCAATGGGATTTTTCCAAACAGGCCCTTTTCCCAATGGGCCTTTTCCCCACAGGACTTTCCCCCGCGGGCCTTTTCCCAATGGGCTTTTTCCCAAGGGGACTTTTCCAAAGAGGCCTTTTCCCAGCAGGACTTTTCCCAATGGGATTTTTCCAAACAGGCCCTTTTCCCAATGGGCCTTTTCCCCACAGGACTTTTCCCCACGGGCCTTTTCCCAATGGGCTTTTTCCCAATGGGACTTTTCCAAAGAGGCCTTTTCCCAACGGGACTTTTCCCAATGGGACTTATCCCAAGAGGCTTTTTTCAAACAGGCTTTTAACAAAGAAACCTTTTCCCAATGAGACTTTTCCAAAGAGGCCTTTTCCCAACAGACTTTTCCCAACAGGACTCTTCCCAACAGACTTTTCCCAACAGGACTTTTCCCAAAAGGCTTTTTTCAAACAGGCCTTTTCCAAATGGGACTTTTCCAAACAGGGCCTTTNAAGGCTTTTTTCAAACAGGCCTTTTCCAAATGGGACTTTTCCAAACAGGGCCTTTTCCAAAGAGGCTTTTTCCAAAGAGAGCTTTTCCAAATGGGACTTTTCCCAACAGGACTTTTCCCAAAAGGCTTTTTTCAAACAGGCCTTTTTCCAAATGGGACTTTTCCCAACAGGCCTTTTCCAAACAGGGCCTTTTCCAAAGAGACCTTTTCCAAATGGGACTTTTCCAAACAAGCTTTTTCCAAAGAGGCCTCATCCACAGAGGCCCCAGAGGAGTTTGGAATCAGAAGAACCCGACAATAAAAGAGCAGAGACTCCTGTGCCTCCCCAGAATCCGGATCCAGGCAGGAGCCAAGAGCTCGGGCTGGGCTGGCGATGAGGAACTGGGAGCTGTTTGCCCACGCTCCCACAGCATTTCTCGGGATTTGTGACTAATGCTGGGAAGCTCGAGGCCAAGAAGGGGGTGGGGAATTTTCTTCTTTCCAAGAACTCCAAGGAGCGGGGTTTGATTCTGAAGCGTCGCTGTGCATCCATACGGGTTTATGGTTCATTATTACGGGGATGTTTCCATTGGAATATTCTGGGTTTTGGGCCTGGAACAAGACTGGCTCAAAACTGCCACTGTGGCTTCATCCTTAAATCAAGGAATTGGGATAAATCCAGCTTTCTACCGGGTAAGTTAGAACCTGGCTTTAACAATCTCACTCTGCAGAACAAACAGGATTAATTTATCTCTGACCTCCCCTCCAGGATGGAACACAGGAGGTCCAGACAGGAATTTAGGGATGGAAATGGAGAAAAACACCTCAAGCTGGAACCCCAGAGGGGATGAGCCAAATTGGAGGTACCACTGACAACAAAATGCTCTCAGGGCATTTCTGGACAACACCAAAATATTAATTAATATTATTAACAGCTATTCTGCCACATAAATAGGAATTTAAATCTTCTCTGTATTCCACAGCAGTGAAAAGCCAGCACAGAAATTGAAAATCAATCAGCGGCGGCAAAACTCAAAATCCAGATTTTCTTCGTCCCAGTAAATAAAACATCTCCCGCGCCCACCCCAGGGATAATCCCAGCCTTTCCGAGGACGTGTCCCGGCTAATCCCAGCCTTTCTGAGGATGTGTCCTGGGTAATCCCAGTCCTCCCGAGGATGTGTCCCGGAGAATCCCAGCCTTTCCGAGGACGTGTCCCGGCTAATCCCAGCCTTTCTGAGGACGTGTCCTAGATAATTCCAGCCTTTCTGAGGATGTGTCCCGGGTAATCCCAGCCTTTCCGAGGACATGTCCTGGATAATTCCACCCTTTCTGAGGACGTGTCCCGGATAATCCCAGCCTTTCCGAGGACGTGTCCCGGGCTCTGGCGGCAGTTTGGGACACCGGAGTGACGCTGGCGCACTTCCACGTCGAGATCACGACACGGAGCAAGGCGTGCGCTCCCGGCACGACGGCGGCCCGTGAATCACCCTGCCCATTACGTCAGAGAGGAGTTCATCGAGTCCAAACTTCGGGGCAACCTCGGCCCCAAAGGGAAAACAGAATTTAAGGGACACAGGGAGGGAGTTTGAAAATGGGGAGGCACTGAAGAGTTGTTGTGAGAGGTGCTGGGGTGACAAAGGGAAAGCTCAGAGCCTTTGGGCGTGAGGAAATGTGGAATTAAAGGCAGCAACTGCCCAAAGTGAACGCTGAATCTACTCCTTACTCACAAGGAAACGTAGAATAAAAAGGCCATAATTACCCAAAGTGAATGAGAAAAGAATTTATCAAGCACAGATTTTTTCATTGTCTACTTCCGACTCTAAAAGCCCCCAGACAAAGCCCGGCTTTCAGAGATAATTCAGCGTTTTCAGGCACTGTGGGTGGGATTTTAAGTTTCTGGCGAATTCGTGCCGTTTAAATCTGCATTGTTAAAATAGCTAGGATGAAAAAAAAAACCACTCCAACATATAACAAAGCAAAATAATCCAGAAACAATCTGGAAAACAGCGCAAGGCAACATTTATAGCTACAAATATAAAAATACACATTAAACCATCAAATCATAACCAAATTACAGCCCCTCACTGTACCTTGGCAGAAACTCTGAGTGTTTAGAGAAGCCACCTAACCCAGCCCTGGGCTTAATCCCGAGCAGAAGTCAAGTCCTGGCCCAAAGCTCTGGGATTTGGGAGTGCGGCGGCCCTGGGAGCTGTGCAGCCTATATGGATCCCATCGATGACATCAAAAGGGGCAGGACTCGAGGAAGAGATCATGGAAATTATTCAAAGCATGATCCAGGGAATAATAGGAAGTGAATAAACTGGACAAACGGGTTAACACAAAGGTTACATCGGAGTTAAGCTTGGTTTAAGTGCCGTTGGCGTGTTCACCTCGGTTTTTCCCTGATAAGTCATCATTTCTAGGGAAATAACCACGGATACCAGGATGCTCTTCCCACCAAGGGAGGATCTTTCTGCCTTCCTTCCCTGCTTTCCAGAGCCTGGCAGGATCCCAGGGAACCGGAGCCACGAAGGCGTGCTCGAGGAATCGCGTTCCTCGGCGGCGGCTCAGCCGATGGGCTACTCCGAGGCACACGCGGATTTCCTCCTGCTTCTCCAAGAATATTGCTCATCTCATCCCGTCCCGTCCC